>CAKAOJ020000181.1:2645000-2927500 GCA_916701645.2 Sebastolobus alascanus
CTACTATATATTTCACATGCTTGGCAGTAATGTCAGCTCACCAAACGGCGGTCCCTCCATGAATCGAAGGACCAGCCGATGTTGATCCTAGTGTTTCCCCGACGTCGGTCACATTCCTGTTTTGTGAGACGGGTCTCACTAGATATAACTTTTTTTTTTTTGTGCCTCCGTGGAGTTTGTGTTGGAGTCTGAGTTGTGTTGGGTTTTGGTCGCCATTAGCCCAGTAGCAGAGCTGAAGAGAGTTATGGCAGTCGCGAGCGCGCATGACGTCACCGGTTGGATTTTCCCGGTAAAAACGTCCCGCATGCTTCACATTAAAATCATTCTACAGGCTGATAGAGGAAACCCAGAAGGTCGCGGAAGGTCTCATTTTTTAGGTTAGGTTACAACCTGTTCACACATTGGCAGTAAAAGACGAATTAAAACATTTTTACACGTGTAAAAACTTACATACAATCCCTTTAAATGGAACAAAGCCCCAATTAATGTTATTGATTACACCTGTGCTTTACCCGCTATGAGAAGGTTGGTTTCTTTATACTTCCTGGTTCACGATTACGTGGATTAATTCCGTATTGATCTCGTGGGATATATTACAGTGCATTACATTTTAGCTGCCTGCCTGAGGCCAATAGAGCTTTTCTGATGTATCGCCACAGAAGTTTTTTCTTCCATTAAGTAATAAAAATATATTCGGAAAAAAAATCACCCTGACACAGTATAAAAAAAAGGGACTTTAAAATATCTTTCCTAGCAGGGTTAATATCTTTTTCTCCTGTCATCAGAAACACATGCATTTCCTCATTTTAACAGCAGAGAAAAATGTTTCATTCCAACACATTACTCTTCATGTATCAGACGGCCATCCTGGAGAGAAACACAAGGTCACACAGGGATAACACTAAGACATACGTTTCATCACATCCCCCGTACATTTCCCTCCAGTCTTGAAAGGAGGCGTCTGCGGGCCGGCTCAGCGTACCATGAGATGTTTTGGTATTCAACGCGGGGATAAGAGCAAGATCACTCAAGTTCTGTCTGACAGCAGGTTATCGATCTGGATACCATTTTATTCCTGCATCAGGAGAAATGAACGGCTCCTATAATTCTCCGTGTGACCAAATCCTATCGGCCGTGCACATCTTTAATCTGCCGGACGGCGGGCGGATCAGCTGGGGGGGGGCTGAACACGGTCGAGATGTGGATGCAGTGTTTGTCGTTCTGGCTGCAGGGCGGACACACTGTATATCTTTATTCATTCATAAATCTCTGCTTTATGAGGTGATCCTCGGTGAGTTACGCTGCTGCTAGAGGAAGAACATACATCCACTGTACACACACATGACCTTAGATTTAACAGTGAGACACTTCTCTGATTTCCGATTTGGCAACACTTTATATTAACGTGCTCGGTAATAAGCGTTAGTTAATAGGTAATAAGGCACTTATAAGTCCTTATAAGATGCTTATTAACATTATTATGTGTTAATAAGACTATATAAGCGTTAATAATGGCATTATAAGCATGATTATTGTTAGATTATAAGACATTTAGAAGCACTTATATATAGAACACGTTTAACCTTAACAAGGCACTGTTCCCACTTTAAATCCTGCTGCAAAAAGCATAAAAAGATAACTGTTAATAATTGCATAATAAAGGATCTATTAACTTTAATAAGGCATTATTCTCGCTTTAGGTCTGGTATCTGCAAAATACATAGTTAACTTGTTAATAATTGCAAGTTAACTGCTAATGAATGCCTAAGAAAGTATGTATTTATTTTAATAAAGCAACAAAAAAGCTTAGTAAAGGTTTAACAATGACATAATAGGTAAGTTAGTTAAACTCAAATGTGTTTGTAACGCTATTATAAACAATTATAAGAAACTCATAAAAATTAAGCAGTCTATAAACTGTGAACAAGTTTCTTATAAGTGCTTATAAATGTCTTATAATAGAACATTAACAAGTTTATAATGCTATTATTAACACTTATATAGTCTTATTAACTCATACTAATGTTAATAAGCATCATATATGGACTTATAAGGGCCTTATTACCTATTAACTAACGCTTATTACAAAGCTTTACCTCCACAACGATTCACACTGCTTTCCTTATTTTTACTTTATCTTCCCAAAAGACTTTTGCAGATTTGGACTCGTCTGAATCGAGTGACTTCATTTGAACATAAAACATAGTCAATTGTCTAAACAACCGCCGCAAGTCCAAGTATCGCTCAGCAATAAACTGTCAAGTTCATGTCAAGTCAAAACGTTACGGGCCAAATAAGAAGCCTTTCCTCGTCCTTTTGTGAGGGCAAGAATAGCGGACATCCAAAAACAGAGACGCGGCGTCTGCCACTGGTTGTTGGAAGAAGACACGTCTGACACTCACAGCTGGTTAAGACAGCTTCACTAATTATAACAGCAGTGTTGTTGTTGTTGTGTTGTTGATGCCTGCTAGCTGCTAGCTGTTAAAGCAAAGTGATGCAGTAACCTGCCTGCAGGTGATCTTCAGGCTGGCAGCAAATCACAGCCTCTATTTTGATGATTTTGAGGTGATTTTTCGGGGGTTTTAGATTATTTTCGGTCATGCACGAGGCCACAGGGTCAGCTCAAGCCTGTCTGAACCCACTGGGCTTTTTTTGTACTGCTTTTAGGTAAACAAATACATCACCAACCCTTTTTAATTAAAGACACAATGATCTATCCGATCCTATCACAGCCACAGTCACCCTGGCTTACCTGCTCTCTACACTGTCCTAAAACGCTGTGTTTATATGTGTGCGTCACCAAAATAGATGTTTCTCTGTTGTGGTGTCAAGTCGCCAGAGGACTGTTAACACTTACACAATAAAAAAAAGAGGAGCTGGTCAGGAAGATCCTGTAGCTGTGAGACTTATTCATGCAGAATGTGTTGGCACGTACATCCCTCTCATTTTCACACATGTATTGTCCTTTGTGATCCGTACTATTTATTTCCTGCTAATGAGCAGTGTTGAAGTCAACTTTGGTCCTCATCCTTCCTCTTAAATACTAAACCACTATCTGCATATACAGTACAGCTTTTTATGCTTTCTTGATAACACATCTTATCCTGCTAGTTCCCCTGTGTAGTTAAGATACAGCTCTGTGACTCAGTAGAGATTCGGATCAAGTGGAGTGATCAGACGAGGTGAACTGTAAACATAGAGGCCAACACTGTGGGATGTACAGTACAGAGGCTAAGCCAAGATATGATCAATGCTGAGACCCACGAGAGTTTCTTAGCCACACAAGCGTCACGGAGGGCAAGAACTGGAGAATTGAAGCAGAGCCAGTGTGTAGAGTGTGTTTGTGTACGTGGGAAGTGAGTGGTGAAGCGAGAGAGAGAGAGTGGCGGCGACTGCAGCGAGTAACGTTATTGACTCCGGCACAAGCTAGAAATGTTAACAGTGTTTGGTTTGTCCGTTCTGGGCTACTGTAGAAACATGGCGGTGCAACATGGTGGACTCTGTGGAGAGGATCTGCTCGCTATGTAGATATAAACGGCCCATTCTAAGGTCACGAAAACACAACGATTCTTATTATCAGGTTTATTATACACTAATGAAAAGTACTTATTAATATTATATTCCACCTCTGCCAATAGATCCAATAGGTCACCTAAGAATGTCTTATACAGCGTTCGGTTGGACTTAGCTCCAAGCACTGAGGCTTTCTCCAGTAAACCAGTCATCCAGGTGCAGTACGAGGGAAAACCCTGCAACGCTTTAGCTAGAAACCCCAGGATGTCTGAGAGTGTGTAAAGAGTAGGTGGTGATTGACTGAGACAGGAGAAGCAGTCTGAATGACATGGAGTGCTCCTGAAACTGTGAAAGCACAGTGGAAAGAGATAAAAACCCTGATTGACGGCTGGGACGTCTCCGGGCTTCTCCGGGCTGCACACACCAGAACAAGCACCGGCGTCGTCTGGAGACATAAAAGTGTGAACATATTTTCCTACAATATCCTTTCTCGCAATACAATATCAGCTCGTAGCAACTAAAGCATGATTTTTTTATGCTTTATATTTAAGCAAAACCGAGACCTTAACCACAATCAGGCCAGCATGCAGACCACAACCTCTACCAGGACTATAATCACAATATAAGAAGAACATTCAGTATCCTGTGAGTGTAGATAAGAGTTCCCATTAGATTTAGTTAATATAACATGTTAATTCATCATTCAGCAACCAGCATGCAGCCGCCAAAAAGTCTGCACAATTCTGTGGACATCAGACATAACTAGTGTGTGGATTCAATCCTCAATGGATGCAACCAACAGAAACACGTACCAATAATGTCGGTTATCTAAATTCAGCAGGAACAACAAATACATCTTCATGCATCTCATGCTCTAATATCTTAGAATAACTGTCCTCGACACAGAAAAACGACAGCTTTGCTTGTTTATTCAGAAATATACGTCTGTATTTTCCAGGTGACCTCTTACGTTAGTGTGAATAATGACTATCCTCTCTTCAATAGATGTAAGTAGTGTGATGTTAAACCATTTCAAAGCCTCACAAAGAGGGTTTATGGGTCAACTGCCCCATGTTATCATTCAGGTATGAGGACTTCTTTTGACTATTGCTGCTGTACTAAACTAAGGCGACATCCCCACTAATACGTTTTCATTTTAAAGCGCATAGCTTTTGCAACGTAGCAAAATGCTTTGAGTCCACACTAAAACGGACACGTTTGAAAACGCTGCTAAACCCCGTTTTAGTTCTAAAACTCCGAAGTTGTGTTTTAGTCTGGACGGGCAGAAACGGAGACCTTTAAAAACGATGACGCAGATGCCCACGTTCGCTTCTTGATTACCAGTCATGACATCGAGCTGAAGTCTGTCACACTAAAACCCTACAAATATTTATGGAAATCACTGTAAACATCCATGAAAATGAATGAAAGTAATTGTCGCTCTGAAAGCTGCTGTCAGAGACAAAACTATACCTTTTTTTTTTATTTCCGTGCATCTCTTGAACCCAGCTAGCCTTAAATCATCCAGCCACACAGTGACCACACAGTGACCACATGCAGCCACAGTACATTTTCTAATATGATTGTTTCCAGCCAAGTGCATATCCCCCTTCCACAACCACCCATTTATTTCCCCCCCTTGATATTAGATCAAGTCTAGCCCAATGTGGTAAGCTATTTGATGGGGATACAGAATTGTCTGCCTCATCCATTCCCCAGCTTGCCCAGTTCCTAGCAACCAACGAGATTAGACTGTCTGTTTCTCAGTGGTTTGGAAAGACCCAGAGTGCAGGCAGATACCCTAATCACATTATACAGACTTAATGCATGCACACCAGATAAACACATATGTCCCTGCACGCACACCAGACTACACACACTCGCACACAAAATTGATAAGTCAGTGATTCAAAACAAGATGTGGATATAGAAAAAAATTCTGCAATCATCCTGTATTATAAAACTCAGAAATGGCACAGAGGGTAAGACCGCATGAATTCACTTTCCTCCCCAATTTATTTGTAAAATAGAATTTAACCGTTGTGTGTTAGGCTGAGATTAATTTGTATATCATACTGTCACACAAGGACACTCACTTAACCAGTGTGTCCTAAACTTCTTTCTGTCCCTTTTTATGGATTAAAAAAGTCCCACAACTTCCCAGCATCAACACACACACACATTGCTTGCTGTGACCTTCTACGTTTAATTAAATAGCAAGTATGTGTGTCCTTCGCATATCTCAAGAACCGCTCATCCGATCTACTTCACACTTGGGCGGTGTATTGCTGGGGACCTAAAGACGTGCAGAGTCGAATTTGGTGCAATTTGGATGCAGTTTGGTTCAATATCAATACATTTTGTATAAACAAGCAAACAGCGTTGCAGCGGGCCTTTACAGGCAGCGACTCATTGACTGCACTTACTTTTGCTGCAGGATGTTGGATATACTAACATTACAATCAAAGTTCCCTGGAGTTAACGAGCAATGAGCAGTTCTCGACAATGCTGCAAGCAGCACTTCCGAGAGCCAAACAATCAGCCTGTTCCGAACAGCCAAGCCCCAAACGGGCACTGCACTAGTAGAATGAATTTGCAATATTGTCTGAAATAAATACACAGCTGAAACTTTACTGAAAAAGGTGACTTCCACAGTGAAGGCCTTAATACCTCAGCTAAAGCATTTTTCTTACCTTAACGGTGTTTTCGGATCCTAAACCGACCACACGAAGGACACGAACCGCCATTTCTGCTGTCTTTGTTGTCTTTGTACGCCAACCATCCATCCCGACCTCTCGACCTCTGTGCAGTACAAGGAGACAAGATTTGCGCTATACATTAAAAAAAAACAATTTTATGAAACATTAACCTTCACAGAAAAAGAGCAGAGGCAAATGATTGTAACTCAATCGATCAGGAGAGGAAATGAGTCATGATCTGTCTGAATCAGCTCAGCAGGAGGTAATGGTTGTTGGATTGATCGATCGCAGGGTAGGTTTGCTTTCTGGTGAGTAATCAGAGTCACAATGTGAGGAGAGAAGAAAAACATTCAGAGTTCTTAAAAGGAAAGTAGAGATGAACGTCTTAATCACATGACGATGTGTGGTGTGGTTAAACACCAGCCGGAAGTTAGCTTTATAATCATGTTTCACCCAACAAATTCTGCATCGAGCCTCATCTGTTTTTATGTACTGGCTGCGGAAACAAATATCCCTCTTGGTGCACACAAATCTAGAATCTAAATCTAGCAGAGGGGTATTGCAATATTGCGGCTGCGACAGCCCTAATTTGTCATGTTTAAAACTGCCAACACGCAACAGTTTCACAACGTTAAATAAAACGGTCATATATGTAATTTTGGGAGTCATTGGTAAACAACCTATTCTGTCGTTTAGGTTTGAGGATGTGTTGATGCATCTTGTTAAGAAGTTAAAATGGGTTACATTTCAACGGGGGCCAGAATTTTTCTTCCAAAACAGACTGATGCTTCAAGGTGTGTTGTGGATTAGTTCGACGTGTTGCTTCTCTCTAACACGCTGCTCTGTCTGCCTTCATTTTGTCTCCTGACTGATGGTTGATGTAGCCTCAGTGAAGTCCTTGAAGACATGTTACGGCTATAGAAGTAAATCACCACCTGCTCAAGTGACCGTTCAGTCATCAACCCAATCAACCCTCACAGACATCAAGTATGTGCAACGGGGCAGAGCAGGAAAACACCCGGTGCTCAGCGCCGCCAACGTTTAGGACACAAAGGAAACGGCAAACTGAGCCGCAGCATGTTGTAGCTGCAGGGACAAAACCGCATTATGGCCGATAACATGGACGGTGATAGTGAGATAAGACAACAAGCGCAGGGAGAAAAAAAAAGAAACATGATGATAGATAGATGGGATTACTGTCAAATAGGCTGATCCACTGCTGGGTGAAATCACTGTGTGTGACAGGTGCCTGACAGGGAAAAGACTGAAAGCTGCACGCACACGCACACGCACACGCACACGCACACGCACACACACACACACACACACACACACACACACACTAAATCGGATATGTTCAGCGTCATACAGTGCACATTGAGAAAGCCAGCTCGTCTGAAAATAGATGTTTATGCTTGATGTTGTTTGACTCTACTCTCTGTTGCCAGGAGTTACCGTACAGTAAAGATTCAACTTACTTTACATTAACATCTGCTGTTAACGGAAGCCCTGAAAGGTCAACGAGAATTTTTTTTTTCTTCTGGTGATCCATTTTCTGTGTGATTTAAATTATTATGACTTAAGAAGAGGTTGGATTTTTTTTTTTTTTCCTCTTAGGGAAAACAGGTGAAAAAAAAAAAATTAAGGCTGATTTTTCTAAGTTACTTTTTTGTCTCTTAGGGAAAACTAAGGAAGCCTATAAAAATCTGCCTACAATTTTTTTTTTCTCTTGTTTTCAGACAGGAAAAAAAGTAACTTTGGAAAAAAGATTCTCGCTTGCCTGTCAGGGCTTCCGTAGGTGTTCAAAACACACGTGAGCAAAAAAAAAAAAAACACAGAAGACGTGTGCTAGCGGACAAATTATAAGGTCTAAAAACAAGATATTCTAAATACATTATTCAGTATAAAGCCTTTGCTCTTTGCTCTTTGTTCTAGTATATCTGTAGGAGCCCGTGGCTGTGGATCGTACCAGGTGCTTCACCGTTGATGCTCAGCACTGATCAGACACAAAGATTAAGCGCTGCATCGATCACACAGCGCTCCATCACACAGCCTGTCTTCACTGCACTACATCTCAGAGGAAGAAACACTGGCAGTCTGCAACATACATATTCACACAACATACATCTTCCTAATGGATGGAACGAGCATTCCTTTATCATATGCAGACCCCCCCATAAGGTGGTACAACCAGACTCGACATGTGATTAGTAGAGTTGAGCAGGTGATTTACTGTTAAGATCTCGTCACACCAGACAGGGAAATTAATCTATGTGCAAAATATTTGGTTTTGTAGCTGGTGAGCTAGTCTTGCAATACCAGATAACCGGAGATCTCCGCCTGCTGAATGTCTGGGGATTTCTACATGCAAAGTTGTTGCTTGAATGGTGGTGAGAACGTCCGCTAACAAACCATGGATGTATTAAGAGAACTGGATACAGCGTTGGAGGCGGGGCCCCGTTTATTCCTATGAAAGTCGCTCAGTGGCGCAAAAAAAGTTTGACTTCCGAGTATAAAATTACTACAGTCATTGGGCCCATAGAGCAGCACCAAAGTTACACTTTAACTGTCAGTTTGTATGCTCATTAGCTTGGTTCGCTAACGGGAAAATAAGTTCATCGAGTTCATTTAAAAGACATATTTACCATCAAATCTTGTCTCATAACTGTCTGCAGACTATTCTTTGTGGGGCAGCTATTCTACTACAGAGGCAGTTACATAAGAGTGAATTGTGACAAACAGATAATAAGCTATTAACTTCGTCCTTTTTGTGTTCTCCTAATTTCCTTAGTTTTAGGCAACAAAACTACTTGGTTAGGTTTGGGAAAAGATCACGTTTGGGTTAAAATAGAAAGCTAACTTCCCCCATGTGCCCGATCGGCTGCACAAATTTGTGCAGATTCATGCCGCGTTCACGTCATGTGGGATGGACGGTAGAGATTGGAAATATTCTCATGTTAAAGACTTGCGAGCGCTCGCATCTTCAAGACAGTTGTAGTATTGGTGGTGTAAGGAAACATAATTTCCATTAAACTTTAATTACACTGAACGACAGTCTTTATGTGAAGCACCCATGTTTGTTTGGTTTTTAGACTTCCGTATTATTTAAGTTCTATTTACAACTTGGATGTTGACGTGAACGCTATTTACAAGTCGGAATCTCATAATTACGATAATTCTGACGTGACCTGAATGCAGCATTACTTTGTCCCTGCGAGCGACTCCACTGATCACGACTACTCCATCGGACTGGAATGATTTTGTCGTGAAAATTTGCTGTTTTTAAATACTGGTGTGACCAGGATGTTATTGTTTTTATCACCCAGCTGACAGTGGAATATCATGGAAGGGAATATCAGCAGGTCTGTTGGTCGGTCAGCTTCTCCAATACGTTAACAGTTGTCAAGGTTTTGTTGAAATGTGCTGTAAATAATCATTTCCTTGAGAAGACGGATCCTTATGTTGTTGTTGACCCCCTGACCTTTCCTCTAGCAACCAGTCACAGTTCTAGTTGTCTCCAAGGTGTATCTCTATAGACACTGGAGCTCCACAGTGTACTTACATTTATTTTTTTTCATATTTGATGGTTATATATATCCTATATTCAGGTAAAGAGCAAAGTGAAACAGATGCATATACGAGCTTCAGCCCCGGGAAGCCATCTATCATTATTTTTCCTCCTATAGTCAAATCTAAATGTCATTACTTTAAAAGTAAACATGAATAAAAATATACGCCTCTGCCACCTTTGGCCTCGTCTTTCATGTTAAGTTGCTCATACTTTCCTCATCAAACATTTTGACATTCAATAGATGCTCATGTAATAGCCCGCGGCCAACATTGAAATATATCACTGCCACAGTGAAAGAGGGGACGACGTCCGTAAGTCATCCATCACCGCCGCCTGCTGCAGCGCTCTGTGAACTCAGGAGCTAAATATCTCTTTTCTTTGTGCTATGATATCAACTCGTGGACATTTTATACCCAGTTGGAGGACTTAACCTCCTCTTGCATATCACCATCTGATGGGTTTTGATTGCATTCATCTTTAATAGAGAATGGAGAGCACAGCAACTCATTATAATGTTGATATGAGGCATATTTTACACACTGATATAAATATAAAACACCTCCCGCTGTGTTTTACGCAGTATGGACTATATAACATCTTGTGCCTTTATTCCCAGCTATAAACAGAGTGATGATTCATCTGTTTAACATGCCTCTACAAGCTGTAATGAATGTGAGGAGATATAATGAATTCAGCAAACATATATCTCCTCCGACTACAAAAGGCGGCGGTCGTAATGTGTTTGCAGGGTGTCGTTTCTCATGGAGGAACCTTATTCTGCTGTCAGCTCTGGCGACAGAATTTCATATCGCAGGGGGGGGGAAAAGAGCAGAAGCACTCGTCTCCCTGTCTAATCCACCGGGCTGCACCAGTGAACGTACAGCGGGGTGGAAAAGATAACTTCTCCCGGGGGACGCTGCCAGGCTCAACTCCTGATCACCGCCTCCCGTCATCTTTGTTCCCGCTCAAATTTATGAAGAAAAATGCAGCGAAAGTTTACCCAGCAGCTAAACAGTGTTTAATCTGTTGGAACTTTTAACTCCAAAGGGATGCTGGACTTTCTACCTGCCCTATTAAGTGGATTAACGCAGTGTGACAACAGTATCATAGAGGTGTTATACAGGCCAGTGTCTTCAAAGCCACCTTTTGTTCCTGTAAGCCAATTGACAACCTGACAGCTTAATCCTGCTAAAGGAAAGGATCAAGTGAAACTTTGTTGGATGAAAGAGTGAAACGCTGAAACACTATAACCCACAGTATACTGTATATTTAGCACCTGGGGATTTGTTTCTCCATAAATAAATTAAATCAGCGAAGAGTGTCTATCACCATCAGGGTGAACCAGCTCTTTGACCAAACTCTGACTGTTTGGCTCGGACATCTACTGGTTGAATAAACCAACTTTAACACCTTTCATGTCCATCTACTTTTCCTCAACTTGCTGTGTCAATTCCTACTCCAGGATGCCTTAATGTCTAGTTCACACTACACGACTTTAGCCCTGATTTTCAATTGGAGCTCGCCAACAGAAGCCCCAGATCAGAGTCAAATCGGCGCTCAAGCGATATGTGTGACCTGTTCATAGAGGCGAGCGGAGAGGCGAGCGGAGAGGCGAGCGGAGAGGCGAGCAGAGAGGCGAGCCGGTGCAACGTAGACACATCCAAGATATCTAGCGGGCTAAATATCGAACACGCTCTCATACCAACTCGTCACATACTGACGCTCGTCAAACTATGCCGCTCCATACGGTCACACTAAACATGTGGTTAACGTTGTGAATTCAAACAGAAACACTTGCTCAGGTTTAGGAAAAAACAACGTGGTTTACGTTAAAATAAGTACGTTTGTAAAGTAAAAATGAAACGTTGTGAACACAAAGACAAACAACACGTTGTTGGATTCACACGGGACACAAACAGCCGTCTCCTGGATGAAAGTCTTGTGTTTGATGGACCCGTCCACCACCTCTCCATCCCACCCAATGTGTATTTATTCGCTCTTTATACTACATCACCACACTCCCTGACCACTTGCTCTGTGTGTTTAATATTGATGCGGATGGGTTTGCATTTGAGTTACTTGAAAGACACTACAGGGTGCCTTGTGCGTTGTTATCACACGCCGAAGGTCGTGATAAAGTGTCTGTATTTGACGCCCTGAGAATGAGAATGGGCTGAAATGGGGGACTATGAAATGGGACTATTTGTTTGGGTGTTGAGTTAAAAAATCAACAATCTTTCTCCAGAATAGCCGACTCCACCTTTAAATGTGTTTACTTATATATATTATTCTGGTCGTAACACCTCACCCCACCCCAGTTTGCAAGAATATTGTTAACATTGAACAATATTCTTGCAAACACTGTGCAAAAAAAGGTTGGCTCTTCCTCATCTTCTAAAACAAAAACATCAAAAAGCTAATTAACCAACTCAACACATATTATCTTCAAACAACTAAAACAAATCAGGACTCTTTAATGTCAGCAGACACTTTATACATAATAATTCACAGTTTCTGCTGTACTGACAGAGAATAAATCGTCCTCAAGCAGACAGTATGTGCACATTTTAATAAACTGACATTACTGCCATCCATTAAGGAATAACTGCTATTTTACCAGCAGCAGATCTATCAGCGATTCCCCGTCGAGCTCATTTGAGCCTTTAGTTAGTGCAGATTCCTCGACTCTCTTCCCGGTGCCCTCCGGTGCTGCACTGATCTCACTCATCTTTTCATACACTCACAGCGGTCCGCTCCTCCCACACAGAGATTTGGACGCTTGTTAAGTTCATTTACAGGGCCGGAGGGGGGCAGACTGTGACTAGACATCTATTTTATAAATAAAGACCACTGTAATCTTTCTCTGTAAAAGCCTCAACCCGAGGTGAGTAATTAAGTTTACCGGCAGCCAAGGTCACTGTGAGGACACAGATGCCGAGGTCATTTCTGGAAACGTAAGACGGAAAAACAACACTTCATAATCACAGCACAATTAAATAAACGTCTTCTGTTCTTCACCTGCTTTCATTTCAAGTGTTCAATCTGTGTGTAAAATCAACACATGCTTTATAAAGAGGGATCCAGGGTGAACGTGGATTCAGTTTCCAATCAAAGTGAGATTATTTTTGATTTATTACAACACGATATTTCAGGATAGAGTCCCTCTCCTAATCATTTACATCATTATCAGCCTTCATCCACATCCATAATCAGCTGACCTTTATTCTAAACTAGCCTGCAGATAAAACCCATGCGGAGTATTGATGGAGCCGGCTCTGAGCTTTATCAAAAAAAACAGAAAAGCAATTTGAGGCAGAGAAGAAAGAGAGAGATTGAACAAGTCTTATAGCTTTGGTGACACATGATATAAACTAAGAGGCAGCATTCAGCACTGGTAAACCTCTGAATTATGTTCCATCCCACGTCCAACATGCAGACATTCAGAGGAGCATTTGGCCTTGAAGTCAGACCTCCCATGTTTTACAATGACATGTGCTCCAGCTATAATACAGATGTGCCCCTTGGGAGAGTCCTGGGAATAATCTACACTAGTTCAGCTCGTATTTATGTGTCTTCTTCTTGCTGAAGTTTGTACAGTGTGCATGCAAAAAGACAGAGAACGAGCCTTACATACTCTAGGGATGGCATGTTGGTCGGCCCACCACTTTGGCTCAGACGGAAATATCTCAACAACTATTGCATGGATTGACATGACATTTGGTAGAGATGTTAGCGGTGCAAAGAGGATGAATCCTACTGACTTTGGTGACCCCCTGACCTTTCGTTTAGCATCACCAGCAGGTCAAAGTTTCAAATCACAACACAACAGCAACTGAGCTTGTGTGTCTACAGGTCCATCTCCATGACAACTGAAGAAACTCTGGTGGATTCTCGCCCCATCTTGTCAGGCTTGTCAGTCATCCTTTACCTCTCTGTATGTTATTATCACATTCTGTATGCACACTTCAGTGCATCCAGATTGTGATGCACGTTCATGAGAGCACATGCAGAATATTTCATGGGTGTGTGTGTCTAATGAGGAGAACCTGGAGAGTGAGCGACGCAGACTAAATATGTCACCCTCCACTGGCTGTAGTAATTAACGGAGGTTGACCTCTGCCCCCGGCCAGCTCCACTAATCAGCAGAGCTGCACGTTCAAAGATGTTAAAAACCTCCTTGTAATTATACTGGAAATGTCTTGATGTGACGTCACATAATGTTTCATGGAAACAAACCAAACAAGATTCAGTTATGCAACATATTTTGTGTCCAAGGTTTTGGGTGTTTTGGCATAAATACAGATTCCATTTGATCATTTTGGGAGAAAATATTAATATAAATTCAGCTTGTGATAATGGTTTTCTAGTCTATCTGTGTCATCTTCTAGAGCCTCTGAAAGACAGTAAAGTCAGTCGGGACTGCAGGTCTCAGGGGGTTAAAACACTTTCACCAGTTGCTGTGTCATGTTTGTTTGCAGCTAAACTAATTCCCCTTCAGATTCTGGGTCAATGCTGGAACAATTCAGCAAATACGGCTCCGTGTTTTGTTCCCAGTTGCATTCTGAATTTTCTACAGCTCTTATCAGAGCCTCTGACTGGCTTCTTTTCCACAGCAGTGGCAGCTGAGGCTCATGGGAATGATGTTCCAATGAGAGAAAAAACAAACACAAACTGATGGCCGTAACATAAAGCTACTGTATTGGTACATATTCGGGAGACACTACATTGGGTAAAACCACCTCTAACACCCTGTTAGGATGACATGTTGAATTCTGCTGATAATTTTATTAAAACTGACAGCGTCCATGTCACCACATGCTGCAGGTAAAACATTTTGCAGGATTTTTATCCTGTCGAGAAGAATAAAAGGGGAAAATTTAGATCGACTCTGCTGCTAATCTGTAAATGGGATTTTTCAAGGTGGATTTTTTTTTGCTTTGTTGCCAGCAAGTAAAAAAAAAGTCTTTATGTTCACTTGACATGAAAAGATCTGAGGAACAGTCACGTCTTTTAATTTCAAATTGGCCCGTTCACTATATTTTGCTCTTAAGGTGCTTTATTAAATGTAATCTCCTTGTATATAAGAAATTATAATTAGACCATAGTAAACTGCTTTCTTTAGAAGGTGGCACATGATCTGCATTTAATATAGATATTTAAACTGTTGACTATTCTTCAGTTGCCAGTTTATCTGAAAGGTGCTTTGGTATTTAATGTGCTGCCACAACTGAGATTTATTAAATATAACCGGCTGCTCTCATGTTGTCATTACATTACTAAAAAGTAAATGTTCCCATGTCAAAATACTTGTCTTAACAGAACACACAGGTAGTTTTAAATTAATATCTAAAAGCATTAGGTTGTCACAGTGTTTGGAAAGTTTTAGTTCTCATTAACATGCAAATGTGTGCAGTCATGAGCTGTCTAAAGTCTAATCATTTCCTCTGTAGGTGGAAGCCGTGGAGGCAGGAGGGGAAGTTTCTCTCATGTTTCACACAATAACCTCTCATGTCAAAAAAAACGGAATTACATTGTAAAATGTTCAACACTTTCAAATGTTGTGACAGCTGAGGTCAAAATCCCACTTTTCATTTCCATCAGACGTTGAATCAGCTCTGTGGTTAAAAGCAAAAACAAATAACTTCTTTTAGAGAAGCTGTCAACCCCCATGAGGGTTTTCCTCTCTAATGAGAGGCTCATAATGGGACGCTGGCATGCAATCTAATCCTTCATTCCGGCTCTGCATAAGCAGACAAATTAACACTTTTGTCCCTTGACACAATTTATCCATTAGACTACATTAATATAGTGCGATTTCTGATACGTAGTCAAATTTTGGGAAGATAAGACAACACGCACACTAGCAGTTATACTGGTTTTGTTTGTTTTTTTAATTATTTTGTTTATGAGATCCTGAATCAAACCTGGATACTCTGAATTGATGAGTCAGTGTACTAATGCCGGTGGACCATTAAGGTTGTCGGATGCCTGATCCCCACTTGTTGGGAAGGAGGCTCAATACCGCTCCAAACTTACGCTAGAGTCACCCCTTTACAGACATGCCCACTTTATGATAATCACATGCAGTTTTTTTGATGCAGTATAAATGTGATATTTTCACCTATTCTAAAATGATGTGTTTGAATATTTCTGCATACTGGGGTCCCTAAACAGTCCTGAATTACATAAATTAGGTATCACTGTAAAGCTGAGACTCTTGTAGATCCAATGAACTGTATGAAATGACCTGTGGTGACCTCTAGGATAATCACATCCTCATGAAACTTTACAACCACAAACTAGAGACCTAGAGCATTCAGAGGATGGATGGATCAAACTAGAGACCTAGAGCATTCAGAGGATGGATGGATCAAACTAGAGACCTAGAGCATTCAGAGGATGGATGGCTTTCCTAGCTAGATTGACAATAAGGGGGTTTCTGAGCAGTTTACACAACAGAAGTTCTCGCCATCCAATGGCCGAAAAATGCAATTCTTGCAGAAATCTCAAAATGTCAAAAGTTTTTGATCCCAAATCACAGCATGTCTTTTTCTATGGTGTTCCTCAAGGTCTTGGTGTCTTAATGTGATATTATGGAGGGATTATTGATCATTTTTGATCAATTCTCCAGTGGTTAAAACAATTGTTAAATTTAGCACCAAATCTGTGTAACAAATGGTATCAACCCAAAAATTGCTGCAACAATTTATGAGACATAACAGAGCACGGGGATGGACATCATAACTTCTATTATAATGTTCTTAATTAGTTATTAATTTATTATGTTTATTTCTGATTAATGACTAGAACAACTTGACACAGTGCTGAGAAGCATCTCAAATTAATCCTCATGTTCCCAGCTTTCAGATGATGTACACCACTTCTATGTGACATCTACTGTTGACCTGCTATCTCCCCCTAAAGACCCCCCCCCCCCTGTACCCTCCTAAAAAGGACAAAAACAGGTCTATTGTGGTCCCAGAGGGTTAATGAAGGGCTGTTTGTCTGACAGCTTGTTTTGGACTTTCTCTGTCCTAGTTACCAAAAAAACAATTACTGCAGCTTTAAGATTAGCTGTAGGCTAGAAAATACAAGTAAGATAAGCCATATTTTAAATTGAAACCACTAGCTGTTATATACTCCATGATAGATGAGGTGAGGAACTACAATTTGTAAAAGTAAATTAAAGTGAAAGTGCTGAAAAAGGTTTTTATCATCTCCTGCACATGAAAAAAACAGAGAGAATTTTGCACATGGAATCAGTGATCCCAAATGTGATTTATCTATTATCCATTTCCTTTTAATTTCCTGCACAGTGATGTGAGAAAATCACAAGGTGTTTAACCTAGTTTTGCAGGCCGCGTTACTTTGCACTCAATTTATGCAATTTGACTTTGAGCTATTTAGAGTTAATGGCATCCTAATTGCACTTCCATTCCACCTGAGCGAGCCCCAAAACATAAATTGTGTGGTGGAGGAGTTCACACGCTGATTATTTCTTGAAGTGTTCATAGCTGTGTTACAGTACAGCCGGCTCTGCCTGCTGATCGATATTCAACGCCTCAAAGAAAACTACAGATTTGCACGGCTGCCATCAAAAAGTGCAAAGTTGCTTTGGATCATTTAAGATCTTTGAATGTGCATGTTTCTGCGTACAATGCACCCAGCATTACTGCGTACCATGAGCTTGGCTCAGCTGGGAGGTGACTGCCCGGTCAGCCTCACTCAGTGGGAATTGAAGCTGCAGTTTTGCCTGGAGGGAAGTAATGGAGCTAGCGTGATGCTCCTCTTAACTGAGCATTGTGGCGGCCACTTTGACAGCAGCCATCACTCAGAAACACCTCCCGTCCCTGACAGCTGCGTCTCCTTCATTAGCTCTTTTAACACTATTAAGGCCGAGAGAGCGGGCCATTATTATAAAAAGCACTCTAACGTGTTCAACAAGCTGCTTGGCTGTGCTGTCACATCAAGCACAAATGTGTGAATGCACATATTAAGCCCATCTTTTCCCTGATAACTCTATACTGTAGTGGAGGCCAGAGGCTGTTTCCTCACTAGTTTTTCTATAACCCTCTCAACGCTCTTATGGAGACCAAATTTGTAAAATGTCACCTCATGCACAAATGAAGTGAGAAATTGTCTGCTGTTTTTCGCTACGAGCGAAGAATTTGCTGAGGTTAATGTGCCTTGATATTAGCCCGCACAGGCACTCTGAGCAATGGACACTATAAGACTTACTATATGTTCATGGATTGAGAGGTATGGAGGAAGTGGAGCTTTCCAAAGGCCTGAATCAACTGTGCCGTTCATTATGTAAGGAATAATGCCTTTCAAGGGGGCCATTATCAGGAATTAATGGACGATGTGGAGGCCAGAACCCTCTGCTAAGTTGCCTCTGCAAAGTCCATTAATTATTGATTATGGTCACCTCGAAGTGCGTTATCCTGTTTATACCATGGTCACTTGCCAAAGCAAAAAAGACCATTGGCCTAATTTATATTTTCACACATTTTGCAACCAAACAATAAAGTTTTTCACAAGTCATAACTCCATTTCCTTGGTAACACCTGAGGGTTTGCTAATACCTGGAAAAATCATTGCCATCTCATAAGGTTCTTATGCAATGGAAACGTCAACTACTCGCTACTACTAGCTACGACTTGGCAACGGGAGATATTTCTAGTCCGCTCAGCTCGTAGAACCCTTTGGCTCAGCTATTAGCCAGAAAGCTAACGTTATGCTAGCAAATTTCAAAGTCAATAACGTTGTGTACGGTTTAAAAACAGTAAATATAATTTGACATGTTTGACAACAAGACTAGTTAGCTATCCAGCCACGTCACTGTCCCCAAACCAATATCAAGAGTTTCACAAAGTCTTGATTAGCATAACGCTAGCATAAAACTAACATAATGCTAGCATGATTCAAAGTCAATAACATTGTGTGAGGTTGAAAAACAGTAAATACAATTTGCCATGTTATTGTCCCCAAATCAATATCAAGATTTCAACACTGTAAAGGATTTAAAGTGAGACATTGTGAAACTGTGAGTCATAACTCACTGTTGTTTTCTTGTGACAAAGCTGTCGATGCATACACGAGGACTGAGGAAAGTTTACAGGCTTCAGCAACCACTTTTCTGTTAGAAAGTGTACAACATATTGATATCTATTCAAGCATGCCTTGTTTTCAAAAGTGTTGAACTCTGTTATACATTTTTTACAGCTGACTTGTAATCAATGACCTGCACAGTAAATGTCCCCCTTCTGGACGTCCATGCCACTCCAAAGACCCAATCCATCGTTTCAAAAAACAAATTGGTCGATATGTCGGCCTCAAAACGTCGCTTCAAACAATGACTGTGATAATAGGCAGAGAGTTCCCTCAGCACATAAATCATTACACACAGCGGGAGCAACGCACGCTGTACAATAACTGATGATGCTGTAAACATTTTAACACTTTCTCTCAACGCTTGTCATCCATCATTCCCTGGGAAACACTCACGTCACCTGATTTATCTCCTGTTTTCACCAGCAGCAGTCTCTAAGGAGCTTCACCTCATGTTTTTCAGTGTCATATAAATTCAACTTTTGTTACTGCACCCTGAATTATTCTGTTGCTGCTCTCACATCACGCAAAAGAAAGGATTGGGCACATTCAAAGACTTCTGAAGTCCCTTTGTTTCAGAGTAAAAAAAGACCTGGGTGCAAATCATTATTACGTTCATTTATTCCTTTCTTTGCCAGGAATTATGTAATTTGCAATTTTTTTTGTAGAAAATTGGGTAATTATTGCATTCACTGCTGTCAAGTAGCCACGCAAATTGAATTACACCCATCACCTTTCTCTGAAAGTCACAGAAATTAGGATGCACAGCAAGACAGGAATATGACTCCACTGTAGGAACACCGACTCCACTTTATTACTCCTGTAGTTCACAGCGTCGTTGCATCTGACTGGGCTGTTCCCCACAGCTATCCAGATGGCTCATGCATCTGCAGAGCAAAATAGTTACAAGCAGCTCCTCCACAATCTGACTAATAGAATCCTACTGTTGCCCCGAATACTGAGATAAACGCAGGCAACGTTACAGTAAATTAAATATTTATGTAATAAAGGAGTTCATAGCAGGACGCCTTGTTCCTTTATGCCTAAAATAATGCCTTTCCTATGTCACTGTGAAACATAATGGCTGATTGAATCTGCTTAATTAACTATTAGCAGAGAAAAAGAAGGGACGCTTTATAGATTCTTTCAAAGGAGAAAACTGTTGCTAAGTTACAATGAAAATACACAATATTACATATTAAGATTGCACCCTCATTGCACCTGCATCATGTTGTCATAACAGTCAGTAGTGGAAGAAGTACTCAGATCTTTTACTTAAATACCATGATGTAGGAATACTATATTACAAGTAAAAGTCCTGCATTCAAAATCTTACTTAAAGTAAAATTACTTGTTGAGTAGAATTGTCCCTTTCAGAGAGTTTATATTATTATATTTCATATTATTGGAATATTATTACTGATGCTTTAACACGTAATCAGCATTTTAATGTGACAGCTGGTGGAAATTGAGCACATTTTAACTACTTTATGTACTGTTGGATAGTTTAATCTGTAGCACAGTATCATGTTTTATAAACTCATCACATGTTTGGTTGTAAAATCTTAATCTGTAAAGTAACTAAAGCTGTCGGACAAACAGTAAAAATTACAATATTTCCCTCTGAAATGTATAAGTATAGAGTAGCATACAATTGAAATAGTCAAGTAAAGTAAAAGTACCTTAAAATTTTACATAAGTACTGTACTTCTTGATATTACGACTAAATGAAGACATTTTTAAAGATTTCTCCATAACCTTGTTGGGTAGATCATTGACTACGTTAACATGCACAAAATATTCAGTTTTTGGCTCTTATTCCTAAAAATACAATATTTCTACCAAGCTGTTTACATGCAATGAACATGAATATTCCACTAATATTCCCGTTTACATGCAGCCGTGCATACTCTGATTAACGTAACCGATGGAGGACTTGTTCGACCGTGCAAACACAGCCTCCCTCTTTCATTCCTTCAAACATCTTCTTGAAAAGGTTGGCGTTACGATATGTGCGCATTTGGGCTTTTCTTTTGGGCGTGCATCTCTAGTTGGTTTGTGTTCAACGCACAGAGCTGGACGTAAACAGGCGAGAGGCCGTGTGTCACAAACTTCTGTAAAAACCCCAACCGAGACTCATATTGTGAATGTGCTGTATACTGTAGATGTCCAAAGAATGCTCCTAAAACCTGAATAATATCAGCATATCACACGTCTTAATCTGAAAATACTCCTATCAGAATAAGGCCTAATTCAGAATTTCAAAACTGTTTACATGACCCATATCAAATTCACTATATTGTCATATTCAGAATAATAGTGGAGTATTAGTGATCATGTAACCATAGTCACTAATATACTGATATATTTTCTGTTTCCAGGCTTCCGAGTCGCCGTCCACATCTCTGACTTTCTTTCAGCACTTCAACTAGGTCTGATGTTGTGCTCATCGACTGCTGTTCCCCCAGTTAGAGAAACAATTGACAAATTAGAGCTTTGTAGGTCAAGAATGGGGACATGGTCGCCCTGTGCCAGAGCCAGAATCAATCCGGGCCCCCGCTGGGCGGTCCAAACATGAACTCAATGTCAGACTTAGTAACAAAGTGAAAACAACACAGAAAATCAGGCTGATTAGCAGAATATCATGAAACAGTGGTTTTGGCTCAGTGTTGTAGTCACGACCACCTAAACCCAGACCACATCGTGACCAAGACCAGACTGTATCGAGACTGAGACAAGACTTTGAGGGGTTGAGAGAGTCAAGATCAGTGCTAGTCTCAGTACTGCTGCGTGTTTTTAGGAGGCCAAATATTATTCTCCTGTGTCCCACGCTCAGTTTCTTGGAGTGCGTGTGAAGGTCATTAACAGTCATTAACAGTAACAAAAATTTCAAATCATTTTTAGCAGGAAGTTTTACATCCAATCACAGTAATGGTGTCAGACAACACACAGACTATTAATACTATCTTGAAATAAAATCCAGTCCTCTTTGTCTGAGATAGAGACAAGACCGTGTCAATTTCAAGACGAGACCTTCAAAAAGTGGTCTTGAGACCGGTCTCGAGTACTACAACACTGGTGGGGCTAAAATGTAATGGTGGCAAAGGACATGATGTCATTAAAATCACAAAGGTTTTTCCTCTTGGAATTACGTTATGTTGTTGTTGTCTTGTGCACAAAACTAGAGGAATCCTCTGAATGTGTTTTGTAAATTTCATGGCGGTGGGATTTCCTGTGACCTGAGGAAAGGTCAGGAGGTAAACTGCACAGGAGTTTTACAGCAGTGTTAGATATTTTCTGCATGCTGCATAGACCAACTAGTCAACCATGTTCTGTTCTATCTAAAAAATGCCGTTAGCCAGTTCCCAGTGCTATTTAACGACATAATACGTCAATGAGCGCTTGAGCAACACTTCAATGGCGACTGGCCCACAATGTAGCTGGACATGCCGGCCGTTTTGTTGCTTCTGTTGCTCGTAGTGTGAATGTCGCATTAGTCCTTGCTGTTAGCGGGGTTAATAGGTCAGTACTCCTACTTTTCAAGCACTGGTCTTGTGTTTTTTTTTCCAGTTCAAATCTCATTGCGCTGCCATCTCTGGTTGGCTTTCATGGCTTAGCTTAATTTATGATTGGTGTTCATAGAGATGACTGGTTCAGGTTAAGGTAAAGTAAGACACAAGTTGATGGGAAACAAAATCTGACACAACACCAGGACACTAAACAAGTCTTTAATTTAGTGAAGCTCCAAATGTTTCCATACAATCGATTGATATTGTCCAGGACATTCTGTTTTTTCAGAGCAAATAGATCTGCAAACTATTTTAAAGATGCACTGAGCAGTTTTGCACCAAGTAGCAGCAAACCGTGACACTACACAGTGATTGTGAAACAAAACCCATTTATCATTTACTACAACATCAACACCCTGGGCAGCAAACTACAAGTCTTCTTCGTCTTAGTGCGTGTTGGGGGTTTAGGTGTTGATGAGCTCAGCTTCCTCTAGAGCATTGATTCATTGCTGTCAGGAGACTATTCTAATCACAAACAGAGACTCAACTCCAAACTCGTGGAATAAATAATAATGTAATTGTTTTGGAAGCTAACCAACTATTGATACGGAGTCTATTTAAGGGGTACTAATGTTGATGGAGATCCTAGTTTTAGGCTCTCTGGTTAAACGGACTATCCTGTAACTCACTGGTTTTCTGGAAGACTTTCGGTTCATTAAAGGTTAATGAAATAGCTTTCTTTATTCCACTCTAAATAAAAACTAATTCCCTCTGCTGCCGTAAAGCTGTTACATTAAAAGAAAGATTCTCCATTCATTTCCAAACTCTTTTCTTTAAAATAATTAAAGGGAACATTACTCCTGAATAATTAGTTTGGAAACTGTAACTCAGACACCAAAGCTCCTCTCCAAAATCAATTCATTCCTCACGGCTGTCAAACTTCCCTCGAGTGAGACACCAAAGCCTTGCCCTTTCCTGTCTGGCCCTTTGCTAACCTCGTCTACTCTGCTGGTCCAACTGCTGCGTCCACCCCCCCGCTTCAAACACCTGTTACACCGCCGAGCTTTCTTCACTCATAGTTTTACCTTTAGAGACAGCGAAGATGTCGGTTATACGGGAGACTGTCCTCCCAATAAGTGCCCTAAAACAACATGTGATTACTCTCAAGTGACAGAGCCCTTTAGTGGTCGTAGTAATTATGACGGGAGCAAAGGAGGAAGTCAGTTATAGAGTCAGTGATAAGTACGATTTATATCTCCCACAATGAAATGCAAAGCACGATGGTAACCTGCATCAGGAATGAATGTCAGCACCAAACTGGAGATATTCCACCATAAATGTCAACCTGCTGGTGGCGCTACTGGACAAACCAGGAGATCACCAAAGTCACTGGAATCCATCCTCTGGGTACTATGAATGTTTGTACAATATTTCACAACAATCAGTCCAATAGTTGTTGAGATATTTCTTGACCAAAGCGGTGTACAGACCGACCACAATAAAAAGCCTCTACTGGATCTTCCCACATCACATAACTCATCTGCTACATTCAGCCAAATCTATTTAGAAGTTCTTAAGAGGAGGTAAAGCATGGAGGAGGTGGTAATAACAGTATATAAGTACAATTACAAACCCATAAAACTATTGTCTTCACTGCTCGTGGAAATATCAAAAAAGTTGGTGTTATTTAGTACGCACAACAAAATTCTTTAGAACCTGCGAGGCCTTTTGAAGCCCACACACGTCTTTTTTTTTATGTTGTTGATCTGACAACATTTCATCAATCCAGGAAATGAGAGTCCCCCTTTCACTTTGGCATTTTGAAAGGACAAAGGATGAGATCATACCACCAGTTGTTTCAGTTCACTACTCAGCACCGTTGCGCTTCAATAAGATGTAGCAGCCTCGGAGTTTAAAGACAAAACTTTTATTGATTGCTGTCGGGATGTAATGAGAATTTCAACAAATAAAACAAAAATGAAGAATATTACCAACTGCTTTAAGTCACATAATCGTAAAATAGTCTCGACTAATATACTTTTATCCGTCTGTCTCTGCTTCTTCCTGCCTGGTCTCATAATCACTGCTCTATGAATTCTAATTTTATTTTTTGATATTTTCGTCACATCCATTTTAACCTCATCTAATTTAGTCATTTTGTTTGACTAATGATAAAATGCCTTTAGCCTATTTAAAATGTAACAACTGAATTATGTCCATTAATTTTTTTCATTTAACATTTACACTTGTGCCGCACACTTGCAAAGAATATCAATTATTTTTAGTGCACTTGGCAGCATCATGCTACTGAGTGTATTTCTTTCTCCATATCTCCATCTTGTGTATAGTATTATAGAAAGAAACTGTCAATACAATATGTATCATGATAAAGGGTTCAACGATTCAATGTATTGTGATACTGTAAGTAAGGTGATATATTGCAATTTTTTTAATCTAATTTTAGGAAAACTGTCATAGTATAAAGAACAGAAATACACCATTTTTAGAACAGGCAAAAATAACACATTTATACTGTATGCAAAAAAAATGCATGTCTTTTAACCCAAACTGCATGTGATTATCATAAAGTGGGCATGTCTGTAAATGGGAGACTCGTGGGTACCCACAGAACCCATTTTCATTCACATATCTTGAGGTCAGAGGTCAAGGGACCCCTTTGAAAATGACCATGCCATGAGAACGCCAAGACTTTCCTTCCAAACGATGAAAGCATGCAGACATGTTTGAGTTTCCTCTCTCTCCAGCGATCCTGTTGGCGTGCCACTAATTTCCTTCTCTCTCTCTGTCGGTCTGTCTTTACAGCTACATTGGGGACCTTGGACTTCAGTTTGCAGTATGACCAGGAGAACAATGCACTGAACTGCACCATTAACAAAGCCAAGGTGAGCCGCCATCATGACCATAATTTGCAGCCTCTACATTTACATCAAAATGTTTTTGCTTGGACTTTTCATGAATTTGAAGGAGAAATTCTGTATGAAATCCTAGTGGATCCTGTCAACATACCAACACGAAACAAGCAAACTGCAGCACATGTTCACAGCAGATTAAGCTAAACTGATCCCAGATGCTGTGGCCATAACAGGCGATAACAGGCTGATCAATATAAACCAAGCGACAGCTTTTCAATATGTTTTCAAAAACAGTAACTGTCAGACATGAATATTTTTGCAGCAGCCTACTCTCGTGTCAACCTACACGTACTGGCAAAAAGGCTGTGGAATAGCGACTTAACACGTCCCACAGTTCTCCCTGTGAGAGAGATATTTACATCTATTTTCATCTCAGGAAGCATTCATTATTTCTAAAGCATATTGCTAACAAACACCAAGAATGTGCATCCAACCAACTGTGTTTGTCAGCCTAAAGCAGCATTAATAAATAGGTTTTATATTAACAATGAATCTAATGTGACTCATTGCTGGGGAATAAAGTCACAAATCTATTGGAACTGGTGGAGACCCAAGCAGAGCTAAAAGGAGATTGAATATTGGACCAACTGTAATGTAAAATGTCAAATAATGACCGAGACCTTCAGATACCTGAACTGAAGAAAGGCTTTTATTAAAAACAGGATATTATCAGAGCAGACCTTTATGTTTAATTTCCTCTGGGTTTTTTAGGTATATTTTATCACACTACAGAGAGGAGACCGTCTGCTCCTGTTTGAGGTGTTAATCTGCCGCTGCTGCCGTTTACTTACTCCATGCTTAACTACTCTTTCTGATGAATTCAGAGCATTTAGTACAACAACTTGCAGTCATTTTGCCATATACTCACAGTTCTCAGCTGCTTGAGTTTGTAAGAGCAGGCTGTACTGTATACTATGGGGCACTGCATCAGAGTAGATTAATGTTGCACTGCTTACAGACTTCCTATGGACAACCAGATTAGCAGTGATGAATTATTATCCAATAAATAAACCAAATATGCAGCATATTTTCTAATAAAAAGCCAATTTTGATCCCAAGTAAATTTGAGTCCAAGGGTTTCGTCCTCTCCGATTCCCTCTCCTGTGTTTGTTATGATGAAGTGGTGGTTGTGACAGCCAATGGCTGCCGTCAGCAGCTATAACTCTTCCTATCTGTCTGCCTGAATGGTATGGAGGAAAGTGGGCATCAGAGGAGCCGGTCTTGGCAGGAGTGTTGGACAGCAGAGTGGGCATCTGGCCATCTTGATTAATGGTGGTTATTTTCTATACCGCTCTGCTTCTGGACTTCGGCTGCTGCCTATCCAACCAGAGAAAATGCCTTTTTCCTCTCAAATACTGTACATACCCATATCTGTGATTTCATTTATTTGCTAAATCCCTTTTTCTAACCATAGATTTTTTTTCTGTTGCTTTTGCCACCAAAGCTGCAGTAGCTTCAACAGTAACTGAGTGTACCTGAGTTCAGCATTTATCAGATTAGATCTTATAGATCCTGACTCATTGGTGCCTGCTGAGCTGGTTAGAGTGACAATGTCCAGAGGGGGCAGGGTTTTCTATTTATGAAGCAGTGATAGCTCACAGGTACAATGCTTATATTATCATAGCCCTGTTGGCAATAGAGTGCTGCAGGAATGAGTCCTAAAACCCATAAATTAGTTAGCATTTTGGCACTTTCGGTTCCCTCGTCTGGAAGTCAATGGGTTTTTGGTAGGGCTGACCCGAATGCTTCAAAGCTTCGAAGCTTCGACCGTTGCCATGGTAATCGACCTCCAAATCAGTATTCGAATGCTTCGTTTTTTGTTTTTTTTTAATATACAAGTATGTTATAATATTGTATAAATCCCCAAATAGCCCATGAAATAAAAAACAATCCCACAAGTCAAATAATAGGATTTAATTAAGACTTTTTTTTAAATCATATTTGCTCCATTTATCCCCACTTTAAGAAGTATATTCGGTACTTCTTAAAGTGGGTAGAGGTCTACAAATTTCACAGTAATTAGGTGATAATTAGCAAATAACCTATTTGAAATTTCTTTGGAATTACTGCCAAATTACTCCAATATTTACCTCAAAATTTATAGAAAATTACTTTATTATAAACATAATTATATTCCGCTATTTCCCAATAGCTGGTAATTTATTTAATACATTTCCAGGAAAAGAATACAAAGTTAATTGATATGTTTTCCATGTCTGCTGATAAATAGATAATAATTAGCAAATAACTTCATAATATAAATATAAATATGCTATTTTAGCATATAATTATTAAATAATGTTTATAATAAAGTAATTTTCGATAGATATTGAGGTAAATATTGGGGTAATTTGGCAGTAATTCCAAAAATTCAAATAGGTTACTTGCTAATTATCACCTAATTACCATGAAATTTGCGGATCTGTAAAATTAAGTGTTACCGTATATTTTTTCCACAGTTATGCTGAGGACACGGCTGTATCTGACTCTAAAAACTCAGAAAACTCGTTGCATTATGACTTGCTTTCCCTGAGGACTTTTTCAAGGACTGCGGTGCTGATGATTGTTGAATGAGACCAATTTTGACGACGTCATGCTGAGTGCATGAATATAGGTCTATAGTTCTGCAGCTCGATCCAGCAGCGAGAAACCTTCCAACATCTTATACATTTTAATGTGTCCAAGGCCCTTCAGTGGCCCTTCACTCACCTGCCCAACATAACAGACAAAATGCTACCTGCATTATAGCTCCCTCGATTAAGCTGCCAGTCATCACCTCTGTACTTTCACCTTCCCCTTTTTTCTTTCTGCTCTATTATTACAAAGCAAATTATATATCATTTTCAGTCACTTTGTGTTTTCCTTTTTTAGCGATTCAAAAAGAAGGAACGAGTAATTCACTGCATCGTCATTACTGCACTAAAATAACAATAGTAAGGTTTTAATTATGTTCCACTAAAGTTAATGCTCAGAGAAACAAGTGCAATCCCTAATATTTTAATAAAGTTTTTATGGATACTGAGAAACCCTGTAAATATTTCTGAGTGTAGTGGAACAATTTCAGTAGCGTAAAGTAAGACGTCTGTGGGGTTTCTTACCAACTGCACTTGATAATCTACTTTTGAATTCATTTGAAAGAGAAATTGAAAAGCTCTGAAGGCAGTAAGGATGAAGGTAGTAGCACAAATAACCCGCAGACTCTCTTGTTAACATTTAATTAAATCCTTCACCTCAACATGTTTAAGAGCCAGAAGTATTTGATAATTACCTTTTAGGTTTTTTAATGAAGGCTACTCTTACAAGATAAAATAACTGCT
Source organism: Sebastolobus alascanus (assembly GCA_916701645.2). Lineage (NCBI taxonomy): Eukaryota > Metazoa > Chordata > Actinopteri > Perciformes > Sebastidae > Sebastolobus > Sebastolobus alascanus. The sequence goes on from CAKAOJ020000181.1 coordinate 2,673,654, forward strand.
GCTCCTGTAGGGCTTCTTTTACCATATACGGTTTAAAACCACGCGACTTATGTTGTCTTTTTAGAGGTATTTACTTTATTTCCCAACTGACATCCATCCCACAAAGCAAATCAGTGCTGGAGGAGGAAAACTGCCGCTCGTTTGAACCATTACAGGGACATCAAACAGTGTTTCAATTAAGCTGAGGGTGCGTAGCTACGAGCAATGATGACTATCCGGGCGTCTGTCAATCAGATTTAAAATTATTAAGAACAGTCACCAGTTAATGCTCCCCGACGGGGAGTCGACATAGGCCCGACGGGGAGTCGACTTAGGCCCGACGGTGAGTCGACTTAGGCCCGACGGTGAGTCGACTTAGGCCCGACGGTGAGTCGACTTAGGCCCGACGGTGAGTCGACTTAGGCCCGACGGTGAGTCAACTTAGGCCCGACAGGGAGTCGACTTAGGCCCGACGGGGAGTCGACTTAGGTCCGACGGGGAGTCAACTTAGGCCCGACGGGGAGTCAACTTAGGCCCGACGGGGAGTCAACTTCGGCCCGACGGGGAGTCAACTTCGGCCCGACGGGGAATCAACTTAGGCCCGACGGGGAGTCAACTTAGGCCCGCCGGGGAGTCAACTTCGGCCCGATGGGGAGTCAACTTAAGCCCGACGGGGAGTCAACTTAGGCCCCACGGGGCGTCAATTTAGGCCCGACAGGGAGTCAACTTAGGCCCCACGGGGCGTCAACTTAGGCCCCACGGGGCGTCAACTTAGGCCCGGTGGGCTTGCAACACACTGGCGGAAACCCTGCTACTGTACAGCAATCTTCAGTAAAGCACTACAGTCCAACACTGCTTGGAACTGAATTAGTAGCCCACATGACAGCTGATAATAACAGTAATTAGAAAAGAAAGAAAGTACTCATTTATAAAGCACTTTTCATCCAGATGTAGCACAAAGGTCGACATTACGTTGTCAGCGCAGCACCCCGTCGACAATGCCGCTCGCTCTGGATAATGATGTAAAAGTGTAAAATTGATGGTGGACTACAGCCGAACATTTCAGGGTCAGACATTAACTTTTGTCAAGCGAGGTTTTACGTCTTAACTCACAGTTTTACCTTGCTAGCATCACTCCATCCGTAGCTTCACCATCTTCACAGGCTGCTCAGTGCAGTAAGTGAATCAGGCCACATCCATTGTAATGGCTCACATGATGGATATAAGTCAATTTAGCCCCTTGAAATACGCTTTAATTAATTTAAAAGGGAGAACATGCATGTGGACATTCAGAAATAGCTCAGAGCTAACAGCGCTTCCTCTACATGGTGGAGTAGTCGGGATGTGTGAGATCAGACACAGATAACAGGAGTTTGGTCTAAATCTCAGCCTTTGGGGTGTTTAACCTTCACATAGTTACTCCCGGTGAGATTTTTATTGAATTGTACACAATGACTCAGAGTTTTTCCTGATATCACAGTAGGTTGATACTCAATAATGTCACTTGTTTTAAAGCTACAAGGTAAATGGCCTTTTCTTTGTGTCTCATTTGACACGCTAAATTCCCAGTTGAAGCGGGATGCTGGGGTGAGACACACTGATGACTCATATTGTGGTTTCTCAGCTGTGCATGGATAACATATTCGAGCCAAATCAACCTGTGATTTCTGCCCACATCTCTCACTTTTACAGCTCGCTCATCCTACAAAAAGAGGAGACAACGAGAGGGCAGAGCTTAAGAAAGTCAATAATAAAAATGAGCCAAAAACGGAGATGTCCAAATTCTGTAATGACAACGGTGCATCATTATCATGAATATGCCAATATGGATCTGCAGGCTCTGTTCACTGTATCAGGCAGCCACAGGAGAGCTGGTGTTCACAATATTTATATTTGAGCAGAGGTATTTGTGTTCAGCTTTATAGGCCAGGCATGTGAACACATACAAGGAATTTGCTGAAGACTTTCAAGACACCTCATTGTGGATGACACCTCCTCTGTCCCTTCCGGAATATAATTATTAAATAATGTTGGGGTAATTTTTCGATAAATTTTGAGGTAAATATAGGGGTAATTATGCTAATTATCACCTATTTACCATGAAATTTGCAGACCTATAAAATGAAGTGTTACCCAGAACCTTTTTAAAAAAACCTGATAGGATTTATGCATGAAACTCAATGTTTTTATCTCCTATGAAAGTACATAAAATAGTGAAAGCATTTCACAAAGCTATGCAGTACTTTGTGTATGCGAAGGCTGAATTCATTAGAAATATATGAATACACCACTACAAGTACAACCCACTCTGAAAATAAAAGCATGAACGATGTGAAGCTACGAGTCTGTTCATTCTGTTTGAAGGACAGCCTCACCTGCTGCTACAAACAAACAAATCACACATTCACCCTCTTAGCTCGCCTGATGCCAACATAAAATAACCCTGCATTCCTATTTTGTACTTTTTCAGATTTCACAAAGTAACACCCCGCCGCCACTCCTCCCCTTTAGCTCCTCTCAAAGAACTCGCCGCTTCCTCATAAAGTAGCATTACAGCGCTCCTAAATCAGGCAAAACCAGATAGTCTCTCGTCATTGTGCTTTGGTTCTACTTCAGGCATCCTTACAGCTTGTTATGCCTCACCACATCACCACACAACCATGAAATTATCCAAAGAACGACTCACTGCAGGTGGCCCGTCTGTATGGAAAGATGCAACGCTCGCTGCTCTGCCATTGTTCCAGTTACTCGGCTACCTAAGTGCGGAAAAATTACAGGCCAATTTACAATCCTACACCTCTCTCTAAAATAAAACTGCCAAACGTCGTAGCTCACTCACTGTGGATTTCAACCGTCCCCCTCCGGCTTCATTGGAAATAAGAAACAACCTGTCAGCCGCTGACAAGAGCTCTGTGTGAGCCTTCAATCTCCCGGACCTCGGACACAGCGGCCTTGGACGGCTTACAGCACATCGCTGGCATCCACAACGCTGCTCCTAAGTGATTTCACTCACACCTGACTTTTCCAATTTGTTATCTTAGCTGGTAGCAGGTCACAGCTGATCTGAGGTCTGTTTTACACCTCCCTGTGTGTGTGTGTTCAGCAAATTCTTACCTGTCCTCCTCACTGCCTGCTGCTTGTCTATCATCTAGAGGGATCTGTTTGGATTCTGCAGAAAGATGCACACAGTAATAAAAGATGAATTGCATGTTAAAAGTTCAAAGATGGATCATATACTTTATTTATCTGTGCCCCTGTAGTAGCAGCAGGACCTTTAAGGATGGCGATATCAGCCAGTCTGTCAGCTCGTCTATTCATCAGCTTGGTGCACAGCGAGATATCTCAACAACTGCTGGGCAGATTACTGAATGTATGTTGTACACACAGAGCAAGGATGTTCAGCACTTTAAACTCCACTCTTGGTCTGGCCAAACAAAACCTTCATAGCAGGGATTACTTTCAGAGAGAAGCAATCAAATCGGAGGTTCATGCAGAAGGTCACGGCTTCTCTTTCTGTCACAGCCAAGTGCAACAATATGAATGTCTTTCAGGAGAGTCTACATGAATTCAATTCAATATGCTTTATTGGCTTGAATGTGAGAGGGACAATATTGCCAAAGTGTCAAGTAATAATGAGATTATAAAGACACACAATTCATAAAATTAAGAAACCTCTCTCTCCTCTCTATGATGGCCGGCTTTTCACTCCACCGTCTCGTGCAGGCGTTCTGCACAACTAGAAATTCTGAATAAATATTATAATATAAATAGTTTTACACTTCAAGGGGTGGAGATCTGCGCAGTCTGCCCGGGGGATTTAACTCAAAGTTCTTCATAGGTCTAGCCTCTTAAATTCGCTCTCAAAGTGGACCAGAAGAGGGTCCGAGGTTCACCCAACACAGTCTCACAAAGTCCTGTGGGAAACACTGTATGACGTCATCAAAACTCATTCCGGTGCCGCTGGTACGAACTAGTCAAGCATAATCAGACCCTGGGGATTCATCCTCTGGGGACAAAGAATAACTGTACAAAATGTAATAGTTGTTGCGATATTTCAGACCAAATTGGTGGACCGACCGACGGTTGTTGACCTCATGCCTTGATATACATTGCTGATGTACTTCCTCTCTATGAGTGTAGTCATTGTCTTATCCCTCCCCGTCATCCCACACATACTAAAGTAAACAGTCTTTTTCTAAAGACAGCTCCTCCCTCCATAGAAGAACTAGTTTCCTGCCCTTATCAGTGAATCAGACGCCGTCTCACTATTCAATTGCAGATCCAAGACCTGTTTATTCAGCGCCGCCTACACTACAACCTACCTTAACACTCCACTGCAGTCTTTCATTCTCTTCCTGCTACAGCAGTCTGCCCTTTCATTGGCCGGGACGCCCACACACTCATGTGTGGGAGCACACATACACACACACACACTGGCTGTGTTTCTTAGAGATGTCTTTGCTCTTTTGTATTCATTATCCGTGTTTGTATCTGTTTTTGTGCCGCTGGTTTAACATGAAAAAGGCTTTTAGAAAACACCCTGTCTCCATCTATAATCCCTGCATTATAGTAAATAGAAGAGCATCTGAGAAAACTGAGAAATACTTTATTTCTATTGTTCAACTTGTCACTAAATATTGACGAAATGTCCAACAGGGCTATTCAGAAAGGATGAAGGGAGAAGCTGCTGTGTCACGGCCAAAATCAATCGTGATTCATATCTTAACGGTTAATACTGCTGCTGTCAGGTCTGAGACTAAGGCATTAATTTGTCTGCCTTTTGTTTAAATAGTGTATTGTTGAGTTTGTGCGTCATCAGCTTAAACGGTTGTTTTCTTTACGAGAGTGAGATGAGAAGATGGATGTCAGCCAAGTACAAAGCATAGAGACTGGAAGCAGGGGGAAACAGCTGTGCAAAGTTAAAAAATCTGCCAACTAACAAGCTAAAAGAAATCACTAATTTTAACACGTCGTATCTTGTCAGTTTAATCTGAACACAAACAGAAATGTAAAAACAGCAATTAGTTTTTTAAAGAGGCGACGTGCTGGAACGATTTCTTGACAAACAACAGTTTATCCATCCGCCTGGATTTTCTAGCCATACACTGACAGATTTGGTCAGTGAGAACAGTATATATAGTTTCTGTAGCGGCATGATGATACCAAACCTGGCAACCTAACGGTGACGACAAGACTTAAAGATGCTACACATTCACATCACCAAGAAACCAAAATGTGTGTTTCTGTTTGTGTACACATTAAACAAACAAGATAATTACTGATCTTTAGAGGTGTTTGTAGATTGTGTCTCTTTGGACAGAGCCATGCTAGCTGTATCCCCCTGCTTCCAGTCTTTATGCTAAGCTAAGCTAACCAGGTCCTGAAATAAGCATATTTCCCAAGATGTCCAACTATTCCTTTAAAAAGTACAATGTGTAACACCTGACTACCTGCTCCTAACAAATAACGGGCCTCTACGTCTGGGTCCATACAATCTAAATTTACATCAGTTATAGAAAAAACAACAACTACTAACTTCTGGTGGACAGGCGGGTCTATTACACGCTTTGCCGTGAGACTATATGTGTTGAAACTTAATTTCTCTGCATTCATCAGGGAATTGTGTGAAAGTTTGTGGGCAGAAACACCTGTTGAAGGGATCCTTGTCTGCCTCCAAGTCAGAAATTCAAAGCTGTTTTTGTAACTCAGACTAGTTTCACTTATTTTTCTACTTCTATTCTACTTATTTTTGTCTTCTTTTCTCTGCATGTTAATTTAATTGCTTCCATTCAACGTTATCTTTCTTTTTGTCTCCTCCACCTTTACTCTTTTGCATGCTCTCATCGTCTCTGTGTGTTGCTGCTTTATGTGTGCTGGAAAAACAGCTTCCTGTCCCCAGATACAAGAAGGTAAGCCGCTGAGATAAGCTCAGATCCCAACCAGTCCCTACTAATCAATACGTAGTCTCATCCATCCAACATCCAGACTCAGTGAACCCTGATAGAAACCATCACCAACCCTTAACTCACCTCCTCTGAGCTCCCTCTCATTATCGTTGTACTGTGATCCCAACAAAACAAAGTCATGTTTCAGTATTCATACTGTAAATAATTCATCTCCAAGACAGGTCGACTCATTAGAAGCGAATACTTTAATAACAAATAGTGACACGAACGTGCAAAGCAATGCAGTGATTGACTACACTGGTCTGGTCAACCTGATCAATTAAAGGTAACAAGATGCTGTTAAACATCATGGATCAGTGTTGTTCAGGTAGTTATTTGTAATTAGTTGTGGTCATTTATGTTTTTTTCCCTGATCCAAAAATCCTTCCCTCTGCTTACATTAGCAGTTTTTCCTGCCTTACCCAGAAAGCCCTTCAACAATAGCCTAGAGCTGATAAATCAAACTGTTAAAATTGTATTTTATTGCACATATCAAGCCCCACGAGTGCAGCGGGTGCCTAGTTACAAAAATGCACGACTAGCGCCAGGACAACTACACAAAATACCTGATGATGTCTTTTTTGGCTTGGTGCACCCTTGCGCCGGGGACGTTACTGCGTGCATAAACCCAGCTTAATCAGCACTAACACAGGTTTACATAAGACAAGATAAGATACCTCGTGCACAGCGGTGCGTCCATTCTCTCCAGCCACATGCGAGACGAGTAGTTCGCTCTTTCTTGTTATTAATGTAATTTGCAAGATAAGATAGTACTTTACTTGCTCCGAGGGAAACTGTTGTGCGGCAGTTGCAGTAGGAAAGAGAAAAAATATAAAGAGTGCAAATGTGAAATATCAGTAAAGGTGTTTTTCCTCCCGCCTCAGCACAAACTCCATCGTTTGGTGCCAGAAAATTACCAAACAGGCGCAGACGCAAAAATACTTTCCCTCGAGAAAAACTGCATTAAAACAGCGTCTATGTTTAGCGGCTTCACTGTGAGATGCAACAGTGCAGTAGATGGTTCCCTCCTAATAGATGGTTCCCTCCTAATAGTTTAGTTCCCTGGCGATTAAAATCACAGATCAGCCTGTCTGCTGTTTTGCCACAAAATCAATGACTCGTTATCAATGACATGACTGACATTGAAACTAACGTGTCCCAGCATGACCCTGCGACACCCCCACCCCCCCCCCCCACCTCCACCTCCATCCCTCTCCTCCTTAAGCCTCTCGATCATCAATGTTGACATTCATTGGTGATGAATGGGACCCATCTGTGGACTCTCCGCGTCGCCTCCAGTCGCCTTGACCCGAGCACCTCCACTGATCCCAGCTGGCCTCGGAGGCATTAACCCCTCCTTAACATGACTGTGTGTCAGCTCCCTCTGGCTGAGATCAATGCCCCGTCTCATGCATCCTGTTATCTGCTGCTGCTGGTGATTGATGCTTCCCCCACCTGCCCGTTACCAGGCCAGTCAGATATGGTAATGAAGACATATGCTCTGGCTGACGAAGAGGCTGAAAGCAGCGTGGATAAATAAGCACCATATGGGCCATACAGCTTAGAAACTACACTAAATAATCTCTATGTTCTAAGGCTTCATATAAATAAACTTGATTCATGTACCATAAAATACAGACCTCTAAATATGAAATCTGTGTAGTTAATGTACGATAGGTGTGCAGTACATGAATCTTAAAGCTAATTGTAGTGTATCTAATCTTTTTATTAATGATGGATTCAGTGGTGCTGCTCTCACTGGAGACTTCCAGAAATCAACAGATAATATCCAACCCAGAAAAAATGTTAGCATAGCACGTTTCTGCAAACCACGGATACGTTGAATGTCTCCGTTTCTGAAACGGTTGCAGTTACATTAAAAGTACGGTAACACGCACAGTTATGTTTAGGCAACAAAACCATTTAGTTAAGTTTAGGAAAAACATCATGGTTGGGCTTAAAATATGTACGTAAACTAAGTAAAATACATATGTAAACAGCGTAACAGATGTACGGAAAATAGGTCACAAACGTCACTAATGCAACTTCAAAATAACTCAACAACACTTTGCGACACAAACAGCGGTCTCCTGGTTGAAAGTCCTGAATTTCTACGTCACAAACTCTGAGCGGAGCATATTCACGCGGATGCATTTACATTGTCGTCAGTAAAGACTACATGGCGTGAAATACGCCAAAAGCAACAAATGCATTGTTATTGCACGCAAAATGACTTATAAATTACTGTGTTATTCATATGCCATTTGGTGCGACCAGGCTGGATTAGCAAGTAAATATTTCTCAAACATCTGGCGATTGCAGACCAGATTTTACTGAGCATGTGTTGTACCCCAAAGATGTGACCTTCCTCTTTCCACCCTCCTTGATATTGACGGGGAAATGGAAATCATGCACTAAACATACAGTGGTTCTTAGATAAAGAGCAGTATTTAAATGCGACTTCAGTGCGCATACTGGTTTTCTGTTCATTATAATATTTTCAGATCAACTCCAGCTCCAAACCGGACACCACCACACATGCCAAACCCCCCACTTCACCACTACACCCCTCACTTCCTCCCAAACATGTCAAGGGAGCTCATCATCTCCAAAACAAAGAGAGCTCAACTTCATTTCACAGCATTTAGAGGCTGTTATTCGAGGGAACTGCTGTGAATGAGTATGTGTGAGATGGGAGGTGTGTGGATACACTGATGCATGTTACCCATCTGCCTTTCGCAGTGGTCATTTTTCTCCAACCCTCGGTAATTATGATCAACCGAGTATTCACAGTGAGCTCTCGCAATCAGCAGCATGACGCAGCTGTCTGTTCATTCCAGTCCAACACCACATAATGTGCCTCCGCTTAAATGATAGCTCAGGTGTTAGCTGGAGGCAACAATAGAGGTAAATGAAGACACAATAACGCTCTCACGGTGCCGTCTCAATAACTTCACTGAGTGGAAAACACAAGTCGAAAAGTAAAGCAGGAAATGGAGTAGAAACTGAAAATCAATGAACAAGGAGTTGCAGGCAAAGTTACATTTTTAGGAGCTGGTTTGTTTTTTTGCACAGAGAAATAAAAATTTGTATTTCAGATCAGGTGTGTTATATACAGTATAGTCACATATCTTACGTGTTTAGTTCACCAGGCTGCTGCTCGGACAAGAGAGGAGATAAAAGAAACACGATTGAGGAGAAAGGGTCACGGCCGGCACTGAGATTGGAGTTGCAAAGTGATTGTTGACCGTGTTGTTTCGCCTCATTTTCAGACAGCAGCTCTCAGCTCTGCTTGGCTGTTTTTGTTGAATGTTACAGTCCTCAGCGTGGCAGCAGACATGTCTCAATGAATGCATCTCTGACTACAAGTAAACACTTTCTATGAAAAAATGTCAGTGAGTGAACAGCAATTATGAAGTATTATGATACTTGACCTTATAAGTCATGGTAAAATGCTTTATAATGTGTTGAATGTGTTATGATTAATGTTTTAAAGCATTATGCATATGTATGTGTGCTAAGAATTATAATTATACAGTGCTATAGCAGATTATAACGCATTATAAGTATGTTTATAATGCATTATAGACATGGACGTCATAGAAAGTGTTACCATAGTTCACAATAAGGTTGTATTCCTTAGCTTCTCAGTAGGTATTCAATGAAACAGCCTCCAGCTTTGTGTTTAAGAGGCACACTCAGTCTTTGGGTTTGTGTTTGAGTCAAACAACCAAATGTTTCATCTTAAAGACCGACAGTATGTCAAAGTTTGAAACTTTCAAAATAGGATATGAATTTCCAGCAGTACGGCTCAACCCTCCGGCGACTCACGACTCGACACATCAAAACAAACTGACAGACGCGGTTCGTTTTCCTTTCATGTCTGACTGTGAAGTCATCAGTTTACCACTGCTTTCTCAAATAAAGGCCTTTAGCGATATGTGAATGCACATTTAATGATCATAGAAGAAAGATGGGGACAACACATAGTCACACATTGTGCTACATTACAGATACATTTAGTTGCAGGAAATATTCATTTATTTCGTCAGTTTTGTTCCATGTCGTCTTTCTCATGCATTTAATTAATGCTAGACAAGTAATGATGAATATAGTACACTGACTATTATCTACCATAGAAAGTTAAACTTTCCTCCCTACATGTCCCGCACTTTTTCTAAATCCTATTTCTGTTCCCCGTTACAGTTTTAAAATCTAAATCCTGTCCTCTGACTGTCCAGCTGCCAAAATCGAGATGAGAGAAGAGAGTTGATGAAAATGTTGATAAGCTCATCTGGGTCGGTTAATTACTTTACACTGACACACTGACTGCAATTAAGCTTAATGAGCAGCGAGGACTGTGGCCTTTTTTGCCCTCGGTTTTACCTCCTATATCTTATCAATGGAAGTTGTTTGCTGTATGTTTTTGTATCTACAACAGATGTAATCGTGTTGAAGTGATATCTTACTGCATGTAGACATACAGTAACTGTCTCTGTGACATAAAGACTCTGTGAAAGCACCACTCATCTAGTTAATATTTCCTCTTAAACTGATTTCATTGTGTGTTTTTATACTGTAGTCTCTTCAGTCTGGGCGTTCAGTGTCCTGTCAGGGATCTAAGTATATCCGACAAATGCTATTAAAGTGTGTTCAAGTTTATGACTGTCAGCTAAAGAAATGAGTGTCACTCTGGTTGTATATTTTGTGCAGACAGGATGTGAAGCAGTGCAGTGTAGTGTGCCTTATTACAGACACAGTTGAGTGTGTCATTTTGCTGCCAGTAATTCCTGCTGAGTGCCGGGCTGTGAGCCCAGCTCCTCTATTAAGCTCATAATTGTGGGTGAATAGTCGTCATATTTGTTTTGTTTTTGCCTTTTTTTGATCCATTAAAGAAAGAACCATAAAGACTCAGACCAATTAAAATAATGACACTGGGCTTGATAAATGAGCTTTCAGTGAACCTTTATTATTTGCCAGATGGATAATGAGATCTTTGTATAGTAAGGTCATAAAGCCACGAGGTTTATAAGCTTTAAAGAGACAGTGTGCAGGATTTGGAGGCATCTAGTGGTGTGGTTGCAGATTGCAACCAACTGAGAACCCCTCCACTCACTCCTCCCTTCACAAGACTGCGGTAACGTGAGCCACCGAGTGCCAAACCGTGGTAACGCCGTTCTCCTCGCTCAGAGGACATCCATTCCATAATAACACTACGAGAAAAAATATATAAATATATTTAAAAAGTCAAGTGTTTGTAGATTGTAAACAAACGCAAATAGTGCAAAGGAATACATGTTGAATGGGTAATGTAATAGATTACTATATATACATGAAGTGGGTGGTTATGTACTGTATATTCATTTTGTCTATATACCACGTGCAGGATTTATATTTAACAATGATGGATGATATGTGTTAAAGCGATAAATGAATGGTCATATTCTAAGGCTAAAGATAAAGTGAGTGCCATCTGCTATCACTATGTCACATGTATATTCATTTATTTAATTCATTTATTTTATATTTCTGTGTCATGCCAGTTATTTGGCCCGTCCCACATGGGATTACAAAACACCGTTAGTTTACAAAGATCTTGGTCTTAAAAAGTATGTGGGAATAAAAACTAAATCTGTATCCCACATGAGCTGTTCACAAATAAAACATCTACAGATTATTATCTTCTCCCAGGCAGATAACTGGCTAATTTATATGTTTCACATGTGAACAGCCATCTCCGTCTGTGTGCATCATCCATATTTACAAAATCAATATCTATTTTTATCTTATACTAAAGAAAGCATGCCGCTGTTCACAGTAAAAATCATAGCATAACACAAAATAGAACTCATTTTCTATATCGCTTAGACACATTGGACAGATCCGCTCTTCTTCTTCCAGATTAACACACCGTCCAGTTTCAACAATTAAAGGTAAAATAACAGATATCAACTGAGCACAAAGACATCTTTGCTTTTTAGACAAATTATATGCAGCGATACATATCTTCCAACGAGCCTCACGATTCCCTGTCTTTCACTTTCTATTATATGTATAGGTTTCATTTATAACCTTATATTTATTATTTTTGCTGTAAATCACAGTTATCTGCACAAAGCAGAGGTTTTAAATATTAACATTTGGTCACTAACGGCCACTCAGAAGGATTAATAAAAAAACAACGGTTCAGCAACACATTGTAATAAACTGCATCTCCCTTCCTGGTCTGCTGCTGCGCCGTCTCTGAGAATCAAGACTCAATATTTTGCACCAGTGTTCAGCAATCACACAGGGTGAAATCAATTGTAGAAGAGGCACAGATAACAATTTCTCACTGATGGTGGCCTCAGTAGACCAGAAGGCCACCCAGTGCAGCCGTAAAAAATCAACTAGTATACAGTCAGGGCCACATCTGGCACTTTTTCTACTAATCTAGTGCAGAGAGAATGATTTACAACCACTGGTTGTTATTTTTTGAGGACGTTAGATTGCTGATATCTAATCTCAAGCTGAATGTTGGTCTGTTGGGCGTCCACAAAAATATAAAACACGTTTTAAATTAACAGGTGGTTCTCAGTGTGAAGCTATTGCTGCAATCCATTGCAAGTCGAAAGTCAATAACTCCGAGTCGGTATTCTCTCAACTTCTGACTTCAGTGCATCTACTCGGGAGAACATGGACGCCCGCAACAAACTGATGTTTGTATGGCAAATGTCTGCGCTTCACCAGCATCTACAGAGGACGTACATCAATCACCACAGCGCCATTAGCGAAGAGAAACGGCGTATAAAGTAGTCCGCTGTCTTGCTCGTCTTTGCTCATTCAAATAAGTACAACTGCTCAAAATCATGTACAAATGATGGTTCGCTAGTCTGACTACTGCGGAAACAAATGCATTAAAACTGCATCTAAAATTACTGGCCGCTCTCTCCCATCTCTCTCTTATATTCATCACTCCCCCCCCCCCCTCCCCCTTACTATATATTCCATCTACACTCCAACATTCACACTCTCACTTCCACTCCCGCTCCCCTATATATGTTCTGTATATATATATATGTATGCATCTGTTATTGTGTTATACAGTATGTTCTGTTTCTGTTGACTAAATAAAAACAGGGAGAAAAACAAAGAGCGCTGTGTTACAAACAGGAAGTGTTGACAGAAGAGACCATTTAAGACTGAAACAATTAATTCAATCAATCTCGTCAAACAACTTTGATAATCGTTAATTTTGTCAAGGAAAAATTACTGCTACTCTTTGTTTGTTTTTTTAATCGTTATAAATTGAATATCTTTCGATTTTGGAGAATTGGTCGCACAAGCAGAGTGTCAAAAACAAATATTCATAAAGCTAAAAGCAGTACTGACATCTGTGCTGTCACCTGACAGTGATGATATGATAATGGATAAAAACTACCCTCAGCGGTGCTTTTACCTCAAAAGGAGCTGGCAGCCTGAATAATCTCAACAACACAAGAGGTCAAAGAAACGCAGACCTGTGCTGTACGGGCAGAGACTTTGATTGAGGTTTCAATTTCTTCTGTTTATTCCCTCTACATTTCATTCCTTTCACTTTGCCCAGTGGGCGCCCACACGGTGGTGTTTTATTTGGTCACTGTGAGAGTGACCTTTACCTTCAGCTCCCTCTTTGAGTCGCATTGATTTGCTCTTCAAAGGAATGTAAAACCTCTTTTCTTTCAGTCAGTTCCCCTTTTACACTTTAGTGTTTTTCAGGGTGACGTGGAGGGTGTTTTCAGCTGAGGTGGTACTGTACTGAATGTCTCAGAGACTAAAGATTGGACGTAATGATTCACAGAAAAAATAAGAAGTAGCATGTAAAGTACAAGGACTAAAGGTGTTGAGGGGAAACTGGATAGAAGGCAAAACTTCTGTACGCTCCTGTCATTTTTAATGGATGTCACAGGCATGGATGGATTACTGAACGGGCCCCGGGGCCCCCCAAGTGTCAGGGCCCCCCCTGGCCTTCAGCTACAAAATGTCACTCAAAGAGACAGGTACCAACCAGGAAAAGACTCAAAATGACAACAAAGACATGCAACTTGCTGCCTCTAGGAGTTGCTAATGAGGGTGTTTAGACTCTCCTTAAACTCTGGAAACATATAAGCATTTTTGTAGGAACAATGTTTGGCCAAATTGTCATGAAAAGACATACATGTAGTTACACATCATGATGACTTGTCTGTGTTTAATTCACAGGGGCTCAAGCCGATGGACCACAACGGGCTCTCCGACCCGTACGTCAAGTTGCACCTCCTGCCCGGAGCCAGCAAGGTGAGCGACATGTTCATTAATGATAAATCTCTGCTGGATTTTCTTGTATTTCTTTTCGTATTGGGGCAGTTTTGCTCTCCCAAAGAAAGTGTGGTTAGTACTATGTTGCCTTGTTCTTTGGATTTACTTTAGATACAGTTAGCTTTTTCATGTTTAGCCTAGCTTAGCATAATAACAGGTGGAAACAGCTACTCTGGAAATAATCGGCTACACCTAGCAGCGCCTCTAAAGCTCACAAAATTAATACGTTTTCTCTCATTTATTTAATCGTGACATAAAGAGAAATGTAAAAGCAACTAGACAGAACCAGGCTAGAAGTTTCTACCTGCCTCCAGTCTTTATGCTAAGCTAGACTAACCATGTCTTGAATCCAGCTCCGTATAACACACAAACATGAGAGTTATATCAATCGTCTTAACTCACCCTCTGAAAGAAATGGAATAAATGCATTTCCCGAAATGTTGAACTATTCCTTTAAGTCATAAATTCATGATCACAAGAACACAAATAAGTTCATCAACTACTAGCCTAACAAGAACAGGAAGTTAAACACATCACAGAAAGAGTTTTAAATGCTGCTTGGTGTCTTTTCAGTCAATCAGTGGACTGACCAGGGACGGACGGCTGTAAATGGATTAAAGTCTTTGCGAGGGTCAACAAAGTTCCCTGAAGTCTAAAGAGTTTTCAGGAATACATTGATTTTGGACTGAGCCCATCTTGTGGTTTCCTCGGGGCAGTAAATAGACCCACATGAGGAGAAGGCTAATAGTGTATTTCATGATTCAGGGAGCACCACGGTGAGGTTATGGCAGTGTATCAATGTAAACAACATTAACTGGGCTTCTCTCGTGAAGGCCGTGTCTCTAATCATAATGCTGTGAAACAAGCTTTGGTCTGCTCAATGTCACAAGTGGACGCACTTGAAGAGACGTAACTTATGATCTGTTGTGCAAGAGGAATTAAAAAGCTCTCCTGGACGGCTAACATGCCGAACTCAAGGCTTCAAAACTGCAGTCCACAAACCAATGACGTCACGGTGACTACGTCCACTTCTTACATACAGTCTGTGGTTGTCAGTGAATTCTTTAATTTGAGTCTGACAGAAGGCCTTGAGGTGGATTTAATCCTTTCATTAAAGTCCTCAAATCTAATAGAGATCCTGTGAATGAGTACACTCCACAAAAGCAGCTTATTGAAAGCTAAAGCTGTGTGATTATCCATCATCATGACTCTCATCTCCCTTTCTTCTAGTGCCTTTTCAAACTCATCTCAGTTGTTCTTTTGATCTGACCTCTGTAAGTCTTTAGTACCCGTTCAACTTTAGACCACTGTTGTGTGTGTATAGTTCCGTCTGACAGATACGTAAAAGAAGGATGAATAACCACGTAACTGTGTGCTTTACTCATTTCTGATTTACTGTGGGTCATTCTTTAAACTTCACCAGATATTGATAAGAAAATTCAGTGCAAAGAGAGCGTGCCTACTGTACAATTAAAGGCAAAGTACACGTATTACATTGGCTGCAATAACAAAGCCAGACTGTCCATGTTGAACTATAATCTAAGCCTCTTAGCAATGACTGTTTAGCACCAAAGATAACGACCAAAAAATCCTTAAAAAATTAACAAAAAGAAACTTAAAAGACTTCACAAAAAAGTAGGGCTGTCAAAGTTAACGCGATAAACGCGATAAACGCGCTAACGTAAATTCGTTTTAACGCTTTAACGCTTTAACGCTTTAACGCAACTTGCGACTACTACTGCACTTTTTCACGGCAATAAATCCAACAGTTGTTAAGATGTTTCCCTTTGGACCAAAGTGCTGGAACAACAGAGTGATGGAGAGACAGATGAACAAGGATACAGCCCAAAAAGTAAAATGATTTTTAGAGTTTTAGAGACCCTGGTATATATGATGGACAAAAGAAAAAGTCAGAAACAACCATTTAGAAGTGTTGTGAATGATACTTCTAGAGGAGGCTGTCAGGGGGGAAATGATTTGTGTCGCTGCAGCTGAGAAACTCTGCAGAGCTGCTGTTATTATTACAAACCTGTTGATTTCATACTCAGATTTATCTATCAACAGATACTGCAGCTCGGACAAACTGACTTTGCACTGTCATAAGAATAAAACAGATACAGATACATTATCCAGGCTATTGTCATACACTGTTCGTACATGTAGCTATGAGAAGTAATGCACTATAATTTGTAATCAATTCATATGTAACCCACGTAATTGTGTGCCAGGAAGTAAAAAGAGCGATAAAGTCTGCGCAAGGAGGAGGTTGGATGGATGTTTGGGTCTTTATGTCTACATGACTTTATCTTGAGTGTTGATGGAGCAGCTACAATGTTAGCATAGCCTGACACTGATCGATCCAAACTCCATTCAGAAAACAAGCATTTTAAAAGTTGTTTGTCAGATCTGTCCGCAAGACAACAAGCAAAGCATGAATTCAGACTCTTTACAAATTGGCATTATCACGTATATTTCGTCATCCTTTTGATCTGTTTATTGTAATTAAATCACAGCACAATCTGTTTATTTTGGGTTCATACCGCTGTATGTTATGAACCCAGACACGATGGCGTTTGGTTTTCCGACACATCTGGGACTTCCACAACATGTACAAAGCAGCAACAGTGGTTATTTCTTCCATGGTTGATGGCGGAAAGAAAAGTTTAGTTGGTATTTATGGAGACAAGCTCCTTCTCCTCTCTGGTGCGTCTAATGCGGGTGACGCAAATGAACACAATTGATCCCGGCGGTCCAACTCGTGCCAGTATAGCGAGGCAAAAATTCGCTTCACGCTTGGTGTGAACGCAACATAAAATCACCAGACTTCACCCACCCAGGAGACAGCTGTTCGTGTCTCGTGTGAAACCAGAAGTCGACGTTGATTTATTTGTAACGTAACTTCCGTACTTAAGTAACGCCACTTCTGTATGTAGTTTAACCCAAACCACGATGTCTTCCTAAACCTAACGAAGTACTTTTGTTGCATTGTTTCGTTGCATTCGTAGGAAAACAAAAAATAACAAAATAACTTTTCAAAAGAAACGTCTCTACAAGACTGAGATTATTCTGCTTCTCTGAACTCTGAACTCAAGACTCAAAATAAACTAAATGCATCTGTTGGATCTCTGCAGACAGATGGAAACAGTCACGATGTCAATATGCCACCCTTTACTGTTAGCAAGGACACTTTGTATGCTCAGCCACACAATGTGTTTCTGTGACTTTTATTGTTCCGTGTATGTACAAAAAACAGAGTTAATAACCATTTCAATCTCTTTATATCCGACTGACTGCTTCGTGTGTGCAGACACTGATGCTTTGTTGTGACTCAACTTGTTTTATTGAAATTTAAAAATGGACTAATTAGTGAGAATGCAGAGATAGACTTTGTGATTATTAGCATGAGAATGTGTAATTAGCCATTCAGAGAGTGAGAAAGCCCAGCGCCTGACAATTGCAATGAAACACTAGCATAATAATTGCCACACAACACATGGAATAAGCTCATAAAACAAATCAACAGTCTGCCTGCTGTTGGTCTGAACTGGACCGCTCCACCCCTTTAATCAGCGGAGTTACAGGAGAAACTCGCCAACTGAGATAACATCCGTCCAATAGATTTGATCCACAGATTTCTGAACAGCCAGTTACCAGATTGCTGTGTATATTCATCGCACTCTGAGGACGATTCAAATGATTTATTGCAGCATACTGACAGTTTACACAGCAAAAAACTACAGTAAAAGCCCTGGTTATGATGGTCTGACTCTATAAAATGTTTGTGTGCTCTCCATTCTGCAGAGAGAAACATTACTGCTTAGAAGAATCAGTTAAAAACGTCATGTACATGTACTCCGTTGCTTTGGTTTGAGGCTAAAAATACTTTAAACCTTTGCAAGTAAATGACACATAATTACATCAGCAGTGAATCATCACTTGATTTGTTCTAAATGGACATTTCATTTAATTTCTCACAAGATAATTGCTATTCACAACGCTAAGTGTGGGTTTTAATTATGATTCATTAATTGTTTTAGATTATTGAATCAGATGTCATTATTCTGTGATAAAAAAACACATCAAAACATCTGTCTGATGTGGAAAACAAGCTCACTAATTAACATGTATATTCCTTAAACATAAAAACAACAATATGTGGTTTTAAGGGTTATTTCTTGACGAGCATACCGGCGCAGTCACTGCGAGCTTCCTGGTTTTTTATCATCACAAGAAGGTTGCCAAGTGTTTGTGCGCTGTACCCAAAGACGTTGTCCGTCAAGAAATAGTTCTAGCATGCGAATCCCTTGAAAACCACAAATTATTCTTTTTGAATTGAATGAATAAGATCCAAGGTGTCAATTAGCAAGCTTTAGAGGTATTAGTAGGTGTACTTTTTCACTTTGGACATGCTTCCAGCCTTTATGCTAAGCTACAGTGGGCTAACTACAGTACTGTGCTGAGCTCTGTACTGAACAATTCCTTTAATTGAGAGAGACCCACGACTCTCATGCTCCACTCTGACCTCCACTTTGCCACATAAAGGGCACATATGTTATGAAGCTTAACATGTTGATAGCTGGTGTGTTTATGCAAGTGGTGGAGGAAGTATTCAGATCCTGTAAAAGTTCTAATACTAATAAGTAAATGTCCTGCATCGAAAATGTTACTTAAGTAAAAGTAAGAAAGTATAATCAGGATAATCAGGGTCAAACAAACACAAGACTTTAAAACCAGGAGACCGCTGTTCGTCACGTAAGTTGAGTCAGTGAAGTTAACGTCAACCACGACGGTTTCCTAACCCTACCTAAGTGGTTGTGTTGCCTAAACCTAACTTCCTGTGAAAACTGAAGTCTATTTTGAAAGGACACTATGCATGTAATGAGCGTATATTGACACGCCGTCCGTCCAAAAGTAACGCAAAGAGGGGAACCCCGTGTCTCGGGCTCTGATGCCGAGGGGGCGCTGACCAAACGGCGGTATTTGATGAGCTGGGAGTGAGAATGTGTTGCAACGATGTGACGTATAAATGACAAAAAGCCTAAAATGTGTTATCATTACACGCGGAAATGTCGTGGTATTTATACGCCTTCCCCTGAGATCAGGTTGGATGTGGATGAACGGCGTCAAAGTTTCACATCTTCAACAGATTTTTGTTTAAATGCAGTTTCTAAGCTGATTTAAATGTACTTTTAAAACTTTCTGAACAGCACACAATTACTTTTAGAGCTTCAGGAAAAAGTATAGTTTCTGCTCCGTAGTTACTGGAGATCATTTGTCAGCCACATAGTGTGACCAGTGTAGCATCTTTTTCCAATGATTGGTTTCAAGTAAGGGGTTTTCCTTTCTTTATGTGTCCCGCTATGGAGCATTTATATGAAATGTCACGGATTATTGCGCTGGTGAGTGAAATAAAACTCCACGAGAGCATGTGGCTTCTAGGGATTTGTCTCCTGTCTCAGTCGGAGGCCTCGCAGAGGCCGCTGCATATTCCCGTCAGTAAAAAACAAGATGCCGTCACCTTCTCCCCGCTCTGATATTTCTCTCAGCTTGCTCTCAAAATAATCATTAGGCTCGGTCTGAGAGCCTCATTAAGACCAACTAAAGAGGTCATAAGTTCTGCTTGCACTCTAATCAGAAGTGAAGTTTCACGCTCTGCTGCAAAGCCACATCACACTGTCGTCTCCTCTGAGACCACAATTAAACACATTGAAATGCCTGTAATTATTCCAGATTAAACTGTCGATTACTGACAGGGATTAGACGCTGTGTAGAAGTATGATGTTTTCACAGGACCACAATGTGATTCACTGGTGCAGCTGACAAATTTGGCATACAGTATCTACAGAAAGCCTTTTATACTTTCATGCTCGTCTTAATATTGCATTAGTAAAAGCTCAATTGTGTTACATGATGCTGATAAACACAAAATACAGGCAGGCGCAGAGGTCGCGTTAACTGAATATTATACGTCATTGACTACAGATAAAAAAACATTCATCTACTTCATGTGTGTTGACATGAAAAGAGACCGCACGGTTGGTGTCATGTCTTTGTTCATCTTTTCTCTCCATGTCCTTATAAATGTTTGTTACACAGCTTTGTTGACTACTCGATTCTGATTGGTCAATCACGGTGTTCTACAGTCTGTTGTTTCTTTATAACAGACTGTTGCTATGTATAACAGGCCGTTGCTATGTATAACAGACCGTTGCTATGTATAACAGGCCGTTGCTATGGGCGCATAAGCGCTAAAATTTGATTGACTTGCAACCACAGAGAGGTTTCATGGCCAAAACTAATATTCCGAACACACCACTGAAGGTCGAGTAACAGCGGTGTAAACCTCGTCTGGTTATTATGTCATCTGTCCAGCAGCAGCTACTGGTCACTGTGATGAGTTGTCTATCAACGGAGTGTGAGTTTAACACCCACCAAGTGTCAAATGCTCCTAACAGCAAGGTCAGCCACACTGGCTGTTAACTTCATGGTGATGTAGCCTCAGATTTATACCGCGGTGGGACCTTTGCGGAGCCATTTTAATGTGTCACTCTGGGATGAACTACAAACCTGGTCCAGTATTTAAATTAGTGTGCAAGTTTTAGACAATTGTTGAACAAAGAAAACTGAGAAAGTCCATGAAAACTGGTGTGTAATGTCTTCTCTGTTTGTAGAGGAGCTTTGTATTGAATCTAAGAAAATAATAATGTACAGACAGTCATTTTTATATGGTTTGAAATGTGCAACAACAAAAGACAATTTTACAATTGACCTGTTTTTGAATAAATAACACATAATATTAGTGAGTCAAACACAGTTTTGAACCAGCAGATCTTTAAGAAGGACCTGTTGTGATTAAAATGGGGTCAGTGAACTGTCTATTATTGCAGCGTGAGCACCTGCAGACCGATGATTGTCTGTTTTACACCCGCTACCTCTCCCCATCTCCTTCAAGTATGGGGGCCTTTTAAACTAGATTGCGATCCAGACGTCCCCATGCAAAGATACTGCAATAATTGGCTCGAGAGCAAAGGCTTTTTAACCAGAGCAGCTGAAATGACTTGTGACACCGGTTGCTCATTTGTAGCACTGAGCCTCCATCTGTGAGCAGGTGGTGGTGCTGAATTATTTCCCCTTTAATGCATGCTGATATAGAGAAAACTCTGTCTCCACTGCAGGTTCACTCTTTATCTGTTTAACTCACTGCTTTCATCACCCCAGTTAAAACCAGCAGCCTTTCACACAGACATCGTGTCATTTCAAGGACCTGAACTATTCAAGGCCTCGCAACGCTTTAATTAAATACTTTTTGAGTCATAACTTCAGGTCAGCCCGCTTCATTGTGATTTATTGACATCTCTGCCTACAAGTAACTGATTGCATTGTAATTCAATTGATCACTTCTTCTGCTTTTTGCCTTTCTGCCAACAATCCACTTAGTATATACCAAGCAGAGCGTTTAGTATAATCAAGGTGTCCCCACCTAGAACACCTTGACCTTCATAGTGGATGGGATGTGATGAAGTAGCTGAATAGACAGGTACAATATCACATAATGGCTTTTTATTGGAACTTGCATTAAAAACAACATCTTTGTGCTGTACGTTAGTGTTCTCTGCAGCTTGTTGTCATGCATCTACACTCGGGCTGTCAAAGTTAACGCGATAATAACGCATTAATGCAACTTGAGGTTGTAGCAGGCTCAGTTTTAGAGCTAGAGTGACGATACTGGAATCATATGAAACTAGAAAACCTGAGGAATGCATTGGTACTACGCTATTTTGCATGCTATAGTCAAGGTTAAATAACGCTCCAAACTTATGCTAAATTTTGGTGAGGAAAAACTGGCATGGTCATTTTCAAAGGGTTCCCTTGACCTCTGACCTCAAGATATGTGAATAAAAATGGGTTCTATGGGTACCCACGAGTCTCCCCTTTACAGACATGCCCACTTTAATCACATGCAGTTTGTGTTGTGTAAAATACACATCCAGTTACAGTCTCTAGATCATCAAGAATTGCATCAATAAATATCCAAGTAGACACCAGACTGTTACAAAGCATTTTCACAGACTTACTATGACAGAGTTGCATCAATTGCAATCGATCGAGGTGATAAAAATGACTGTGACAAGCGAGGCGGTTTTATTAGTGTTAATATTGTGCGGGGAAATCCTCCGAGTCCACCACTGAATACATGACAAAGTGAGGATGATGATGATGATACTGTGTTGTGAGTCATGGGTGAGGACATGTTATTCTGGGGAGTTTAATCAATTAGCTGGTGTGATTATTTGCAAGTCTGATGGCAGGGAGACACGTAATAAGGCTCTCGCTGATTGTTTCTCCCTCAATCAGTGGTTGATTCTCACAGGAAGGGGGGTGAACACACACACACACACACACACACACACACACACACACACACACACACACACACACACACACACACACACACACACACACACACACACACACACACACACACACACACACACACACAAAATTATGTTTTTCAGGCTGACCACATTTTGTATAAAAATGCAAATAACATTGGAGCTCCTTCGCATGATTGAATGGGCGTTATCAGCGTTTATCTGCTCATAGATATGGGTTAGAAGGGGCCTGCTACACCTACTAATAACAAAAAAGATACATCATGTAAATACGACACCTTTAGAGGTGTTAGTAGGTATATTTATTCCCTTTGCCAGGTTAGCTGTTTTCCCCTGCTTCGAGCCATTATGCTAAGCTAACCTAACTGCGTCCTAACTCAAGCTCTGTACTCCCTCTAAAGTGCCAATTTTGAAAATGATTTCTAGTTTGGATTGAATATTGAAACTCTTCTTATTGATAAATATTACTTAATTTGTATACTATATTGTGTTACTCCATTTTTTTTTACTTTTTAGCTATCTATATAATTCTATACATCTCAAGATAAGTTGTTTGTCTCATTGAATGGATGCATCATCAATTATCAATGACGTACGGTATTAATTGTCTCAGCTGTATTGTTAGGTGTTGTTCCTGGACAGTATTGTTGCAAGTACAAGTTTCAAATTGTGGGTTTGATGCCTAATTAAGGTCTATGAGTGGAACATTGTAGTGCTGACAGAAACAGTCAGAGGCTGCGGATGAGCTGAGCCGTCGTAACTATCTTTACCTTCAGCGTATTCAACATCATTCACTTCCTGCATTGCTTTGATTACGCCCGTCACTTCATGTAAATGCCGTCTGTTGTTTATTTTTCATTCCCGACAGTGTTCAATATGCAGCAGTGAGCTCGTGTCTGCATGCGTGCCACCAGACGTCAATGCATTGACACATTTTCACCAGGGCGGAGAGGCTTTTGTACTTTTTCAGGGATGTTTATATAATTCTGGCAGCGTTTCGATGAAACTTGACACCTGAGGGATGAGCTCTCTTGAGCTGTAGGAGGGGGAACAGCCGTTAATCAATAAAGATGTTCAATCCTGTTAAATGGCCAACGTCTCCGTTTGTCTTTCAGGCCAACAAACTTAGAACCAAGACGCTGCACAACACACTCAACCCTGTCTGGAGCGAGACCCTGACCTACTACGGCATCACCGACGAGGATATGGTCCGCAAAACACTCAGGTACTCTCAACTTAACGTCCTGTGTCTGCAGAGACAAAGAGACAAAGAGACAAAAAGACAAAGAGACAAAGAGACAAAGAGACATAGACAGTGTAGGAAGGAGAGAATGATGGGGAAGTATGGAACGAAAGAAAGAAAATGTAGGAAAGAAAGGTGAATGGAAGGAAGGAGTGACAAGATGATAAGATAAAAGGAAAGGAACGGAAGAAAGGAAGTGCCTGAAAAGTAAAGAAAAAAGGGAAGGTAACGAAAGCAATGGAAGAGATGGAAGAAAGGAAGAACATGAGAGGGATGGAATGGAGAGAGGACATGAAAGGAATGAAATGGGAGGAAAGGAGGGAAGGTAGAAAGGAAGGAAATGAGAGGAATGGAAGGGGAGGACAGGAAGGAATGAAGGGAAATAAAGGACCATTCCTTCCTTCCTTTGGGGAATGGAAGCAACGGAAATGATAGGAATGGAAGGGAAGGAAAGGGAGGAATGAAGACAGAAAGGAAATGAGAGGATTGGAAGGGGAGGAAAGGGAGGAAGGAAGGAAATGAGAGGAATGCAAGGGGAGGAAAGGAAGGAAATGAAAGGAACAAAAGGGGTGGAAAAGAAGGAAGGAAGGAAGGAAATGAGAGGAATGGAAGGGGAGGAAAGAAGAAAGGAGAGAAAATTAGAGGAATGGAGGGGAATGAAAGAATGAAAAGGAAAGACATGGAAGAAATGACAGAAAAGAAAAAAGAACGTAGCAAACAAACAAAAGGAAGTGAAACAAAGGGAAAAAGATGGAAGGAAATAAAAAGAAAGAAATGAAAGGATTGGAAGAGAAGAGAAAGACTCCATGTTTTGGTATATCTCAGCTTTAGCTGCTATAGATCTGTTTTGAAAGGCTTTAGAAAATCATTTTCAGAGGGCAGTGATGTTTGACAGTTTCTCTTCTTCATGGCTCCGGAGGTAAATCACTGTATTACAGCCTGGAGTTGACAACAGAAATGTCTGGTGTCGTTATTTATCCTGTGGATTCTTTTTTCACTACAATTTATGATGCGTGTCTCGATGCCAGGGCGAACCTGAACGCGCGATTCCCCCCCGATCAGGTTAACAGCCGGGAAACCCTTTGTTTGTGTAATCTCCAAACGGCACGTTGTTTGGCTGAGATAACTTCCTGTTGTTGTTGGTTATTTATATTTCACTACAACACCTGAGAATAGACTAAAACCTGGAACAGAAACGTCTGCCTCCCAGGATGAATATGACACTGTTATGCAAGGGAAGTGTCACTTCACTGTTCTTTGCTCCTTTATTTTTACCTAAGTGTTAACACTGTAGTAGAAGTAGGTTGTGTAATCATATGCGTAATCATTTTGGTACAGAATATATCCCAATGATAGGTGGGCCGCACGCAGTGGAGGATTTTATTTTGCTTTAGTTTTGTGTTTCCCCTCCAAGAATCCACTGTGAATGTGGTCTTCTTCCTACCTGTAGCTGTGACTTCCTATTAGTGCTGGGGGCTCATTATATCACCCAACTGTCTCGTATGTTTTTTTGTACACTGACAAAAGCTGATTGGTGTAGTGGCCATGTAATGTCAGGCTGCAAAAATGGATAGTCCTGCAACACCTCTCAGTAATGATGCTCACTAGTGTACAGTGAGCCATTCATGGTCTTTACAGCATCAAGGAGCTGGTTGCGTTGTTTTCTACAACTGACTCCAAAAATTGGATGTTCATCCATTTATGCATGATAAGATTTATTGGATTAATGACTGAGGAATGCACAAGTACTCATCAAATCACTGTAATATGTTGTGATCATCATGTAATTAAAATTTTATTGCATTATTTCTAATTATTTCAAATGTAATTATTAATTCTTCAAACCTCAAGTCATACTGAAGTCGTTGCTGAATCACTGTTATTAAAGCGTTCTTTTCCGGGGGTTTTTCAAATGGAAACGCTAACTGTTAGCAAAAAGCGGTGACGTAGGTTACCACAGTAAGCTAATCAATAAGGTTGTCTATAAGGATGTATATATATTGTACATGTAGCAGCGTCATCATGCAGAAACCTACGTCAGGTCACGTGGGGGAAAAGCTTTTAGAAGGGGCTTGGATAATAGTAATTTGACGCTAAAACATACGTACTTTGATCAAAATGTGAACGTTACAGGATTCTACAGGATGATATAAAACCTGCCCTTTTTGACTTACAACCTTATCAATGCTTTGCATATATATCATGGTTATTTTGTGTTGCAGAGCAGGGAAAATATGACCGTATATTGTCACAGCACTGAGTACCACAACAGCAGTAATATCGGACATAACTTCTCAGATGTGATCTGCTGGACTTCTGTACACAAGTCCAACAATCTATTCACATAACAGCGGCGTGATTAACCATTTCCCAGGAACAATACTGTGAGAAAAGCCTCCACATTCCCAGACAACACTGTTCATTTCTTTTTGTAAATTGAAATTTGAATTCAGCACCACCTGTCCTTGTACTGTAGCAGATAAAGTATTTTTTTTTTTATCCGTTGCATTTCATTGTGATTCTGATTGCGCTGCATCCCCAACAAGCTACAGTGCAAATACATATTACTCATTCCATTGGGTGCACAAAGGCTGCATGTTTTCCCTTCACATGGCGGCTGATTATGCAGAGAAAAACACTTGAAACAAACAGTATTCCACAACATGAGCCTGATGTAGTCATGAGAGTGAATCATGTCATGTTAAGGCTTATATAGAGACTCACCCTCTGCATTTATTGAAGACATAGATCTGCCAAGAGCAGCGTTGTCCCATACCAATAATTGACATTCATTATAAATGTAATGAAATGGTGGAGAGGAATATAGATCTCCAGTCTGCAGGGTAAAAGTGTACTTTATACATGTGCCTTTGTCCTCAGTGGGTCTCAATTCACCATCAGTTATTATCTTTCCTACTCACTGTGTAAGATAATGAATCTTTTTCCTTTAGTGATTGCTAACATACACTAATGTTTTCAAAGGATGTTGTCATGCATTGAAAAGTGTGTTGTGTTTATGTGTTCGGTGGGAACGGATAGAAAATTGGCACGTTATACAAAGAAGTAAACAGAATGAATGCACCATGCTCGACGGCACAATTCAATTCAAGCTGCACTAATTGAGTAAATAAGATCCGCACAGCAAGATACATTCAAGTTAAAGTCGTGATTCGGTTTTAAATTATTCTGACACGAAGAGAACAATGTCAGATTTCTATACAGTGTACTATACTATACTTCAGTGTATACTATACTATACTATATTTCAGTGTATATTATACTATACTCCAGTGTACTGCATACTATACTCCAGTGTATACCAAATTTTACTATACTAAACTAATATCCAGTGTATACTATTCTTTACTATACTCCAGTGTATACCATACTTTCCATTACTCCAGTGTATACTATACTATACTATAGTGTACTGCCTACTATACGCCAGTGTATACTAAACTTTACTATACTCCAGTGTATACTATACTCCAGTGGATACTATACTACACTATACTATACTCCAGTGCACTGTATACTATACTATACTTCAGTGTATACTAAACTTTACTATACTCCAGTGCATACTATACTATAGTATAATCCAGTGTACTGTATACTATACTATACTCCAGTGTATACTGTACTATACTGTACTATACTCCAGTGTATACTGTACTATACTGTACTATACGCCAGTGTATACTATACTATACTATACTATACTATACTCCAGTGTATACTATACTATACTATACTCCAGTGTATACTATACTATACTGTACCCAGTAGTACTAAATTGAGATAGTAATATGTGCAGTTATATCGTGTATTGCAGCAGCAAGATACAGTACATTCAAGTTAAAGTGGTGATTTGGTTTTAAATGATTCTGACATGAACAGAAAAATTTCATTTTCCTATCATCTGAAATATCTGTCGACTTCTTTTTTCTTTCACTTCAGTATATTTGAGTCTTTTGATCCATACATGGCCGAATGCTTCCTAAAGCATAATTATCCCATCATCGTCTGTCATGCTGATCGAGTCTGACAAAAGTCTTATGAACTCCTTCACTGCAGAGCTACCAGGGTTTTGCTTCAGTGCTATGGAGGCCCGGAGAGTCAGCGGGAGCCGCTTTATAGTGAAGTGAAGAATTTTGGAGAGAATTGAATCCCTGTGATGGAGGATGATGGACTCCAGGTGGAAAATGACTGGTTTTATTGTTAAAGCCTCCTCTCAGCAGCTAAACGTTAACCTGAGCCTCACTTAATTCTCATCTTCTCTGTTTTTCTCCTCTCAGGATTTCAGTGTGTGATGAGGACAAATTTCGCCACAACGAGTTCATCGGGGAAACACGAATCCCCCTCAAGAAGCTGAAGCCCAACCAAATCAAAAACTTCAACAACTGCCTGGAGAAACAGTTACCTGTAAGTCCAACGTGCCACACGGATACTTGTGGTTTTAGATGTTACTGTGAACGTGATTTTGTGGTTGTTTTTTAAAACAAAATAATTTAAAACTCTAAAGCTCAGGAACAGTGATGAGGCAAAGTTGGATAATTATACAGTAATTCACTTTGCAACAGTTGTTACATTAAATCAAGTTTATATTGTCTTTGCTACATACAGTATTCTGTACTCTTCACTCTTCTCTACACTACTATTCATTAATATACACTGCAAAACAATACTATACTGTACAAATACTATACTATACTTTATACTTTACTATACTCCAGTGTATACCATACCCAAGTGTACTGTATACTACACTTTACTATACTCCAGTGTATACTATACTCCAGTGTACTGCATATTATACTATAGTGCATACTATACTTTACTACTGTATACTCCAGTGTATACTATACTATCATCCAGTGTATACTATACTCCAGTGTACTGTATATTATACTGCAGTGTGTACTATACTTTACTATTCTCCAGTGTATACTATACTATACTCAAGAGTAATGTATACTATACTATACTAAAGTGTATACTATACTTTACTATACTCAAGTGTATACTATACTCCAGTGTATAGTACAGTTTACTATAGTCTAGTGTATACTATACTGTATGATATGCCAGTGTATACTATACTATATTCTAGTGTATACTATACTATACTATACTATACTATACTCCAGTATATACTATACTATACTCCAGTGTATACTATACTATACTCCACTATACTATACTATACTATACTATACTATACTATATTATACTATTCTCCAGTGTATACTATACTATACTCCAGTATACTATACTATACTATACTATACTATACTATACTATACTCCAGTGTATACTATACTATACTATACTATACTATACCCAGTGACTAAATTGAGATAATATGTGCAGTTATTTCTTGTATTGCAATAGTTTTGTTACAACACGAGCCCCAGAAATAGTAGAATGTTCTGCACATGAAACAGATGAAATCTTAAATCTGGCCTACGATGATGTACATCTCAACAAGTACAAGCTGTTAATTGCACGAAGAACATCAATACAAACAACGACATCCATAAGGATTTAGTTTTAACCACATGATAGATTAGAGCATTGGGTTTTGAGCCCGTGAGTGGGGTGCAGGAGTGGATTATGTGTTATGCGAGCATGGGAGTGGAGTGTCATTGAACTGTGATCGAATATCCTTTTCAAATTGCCTACACAGTTTATGGTTTAAAAAAAGGGATACAGTCTGCATCCTCCATATTTGGAGTATAGAGCACTTCCTTGTGTTTGTAGACAAATTCCTGTTGCTTCTCTCATATGCTTTGTTGTCTATGTGGGAGTGTGAAATAGCATCCAAAAATACAAAATATGCTCGTATGAAACAGCCACGGTGCATTCACCATTCTACGCCCTGATTTTGTCAAGGTTTATTTAACGCCAGTATACATGCTACACTTCCAAAACGACCACATTTTAAATGTATATGGTGGTTATAATTTGTCGTATTACACAGAAATAGTGCCAGCAGACGCAGTGTTGGTTAAAAATCTTGATTTTTTTTTAAGTAGTTTTTACAATTTGCAACATTAACTTTCTACACTTTTGTGCTATAAATAAGAATATCTGTAATGTGATGTGTGTAATTTGTATTTACATAGCCTCCACCGTAAAAAGCACAACCTGACATGATGCTTCCGGCTGAATCCATACCTTCACCGTGACTAAACGTGAAAATTAACAAGAAAATTGAAGGTGGACCTGCTTGAAAGCGTAGCTTTTCAACAGCTATCTACAGCAAAGAGTGGATGTATTTCTTATGTGCACTTCCTTTCAGTGAGCATAACCTGGAGGAGGTTTCAGTAGAGCATCACAACATGCAGTGGCTTTTAGAGGAGCTGTAGAGCAGATGTTTGTGTCAAACCGCATAACTGTTTTTTGTCTGCTTTGCTATTTTGGACCACCCTGTCATATGTCTCACCCCAGCAACGGAGAGTATAAAGCACAGTTTGGACATTTCCACACAGAAATGCTTCAAGGCAAAGTGACCGCTGCTGGTTACAGAGCTCAGGGAAAGAAGCTTTCTGCTCCGCTTGCTCTTGAAGTAGCAGATAAGGAGTTCTGTCTCAACTGTGGTGGATGCTGTGCTGCGGAGAATAGAGCACCGTCCATTTAATCATCTCATCCAGCAGCTAGCAGTGCCTGTGCTGTTGGTGTTTTTGGCCTGACAGTGGAGCATTTTGAGTGTCCAGCTCATAAACAAGTCAGTCAGCCTGTAAACTTGTGAAATGGTCTTGTCACAAGTTGCAGGAAACAATGATTAGATGTAACCTAAAAGTCTAAATACCTTACTATGAAATTAGGGCTGTGAAAGTTAACAGGATAATAACGCGTTAATGCAAATTCGTTTTAAACGGCACTAATTTCCTTAACGCATTAACGCAACTTGCGATTTTTAATTACCCCTTAAAAATCTGACAAGCCGCCATCAGGCTCGGCACGAGCTTGTCGCGAAGGAAGCTAAATAACGCTCCAAACCTACGCAAAATTTTGGCGAGGATAAAACTGGCATGGCCATTTTTAAAGGGAAGAAAATATATTTCCCTTGGTACATAATTGAGAATGCAGTTCAGTTGTATGGAAACATAATTTTGTAGGAGACAGAGTTGGGGACTTTATAGTGCTGCCAAAGTTTTTACATTAAAAGTTAAAGCACCCATGAATGAGCAACGAACATGTACCTGAGGGAACCCAACTATGCAAATGTACACTGAAGCAGGCTCAGACACATTCAGGATAGCGCCTCCACTGTCACCACCATGGAAAGAGGAAAAGCCTACACATGCTCACATAAAGGTCTTTGGAAGACAGAAGAGCTGTGTGTATGTTCGGGTAATCTCAAGGTAGCTGGGCAGCTGTGTCCTTACAAACATTGTGACCATTCAGCCATTTCTATCTAATGAATGTGTCTGCCAGCCTCGACTCTGGATCTGCCCTTAGCATTGGCACCAGCAGACAACACTGAACAGTGTAAGAGCCAGCAGCCTAATCTGGCAATGAATCTTGGATCAGTGTCTCTGTGCAATACATTTCTCTATTCCCTCAGCTCAGCTGGACAATGAAAAGCTTAACTAAGACATGGCCACACATTTGTAGCTCACCCTGTTGCCATTTTGAGGAACAAATGGCAGGTTTATTTCCTGTTTTTGGAAAAAACAAAGCACTTTGTGTCATGACAGTGCATGTAAACCAGTGTTGTTGGAAGCTCAGCACCAGCAATAATGTTGCTACTGTGCTGAACTGTTGGAGAGGGCAGACAAAATATTATGGCCAATTAGTGGTGGGGTCTGAGAGTGAACTATGAAAGTATAACCCAATCCCACAGGAAGGCATTTTTAGCCTTTTCGCGTGTCATTTTTTAGGCCATGCAACAAATCAACGGTAACGGTTGCAGTTATGTTTAGGCAACAAAACCACTTAGTTAGCTTTAGAAAAAACATCATGGTTGGACTTATAATAAGTACGTAAATTAAGTAAAATATGTACAGAAACGTAACAGAAGTACGGAAAATAAGTCCTGTGTTTGTTGGACCCATCCATCTCCCCTCCCTCCCGCCATCAGCAGACTCTCTCACTGAGCGTAGCATATTTACACAGATGTGTTTACATTGCAGTCAGTACAGACTACATGGCGTAACCCAAAAGCAAGAACTGCGTTTTCATTGCACGCAAATTACCGCGTCCTTCATACGCTATTTAGTGTGACCGGGCTGGAAAGTAAGGACATTCATGGTCCAGAGATTATATTGATGACACCCTGAGCTTCCTCGACACCCTCCCAAAGCGGAGTTGCGTGTACTTTGATTATTTCAGATACGTCCAATAAAACCATAATCCAAACACCCACACAGACCCGGTGAAGCAGACGGCTGAGTTTTTGACTGTTAAACTCTGTATATATAATGATTTAGAAAGTTTTTGCAAAAATTTTAACTTTGATTTTTGCTTTTTTTTTTTTAGATGTGAATATTTAATGTTACAGAGAACTTTAATGGCAAAAATACCAAATAAAAATACTCAAAATTTGCATTTCATATTGCAGCAGCCATGTTTTTGTCTTGTTTTATTTATTTAAGATAAGAAACCAGAGCTACATTCTTTTAGGGAGCCAATAATTCCCAGTTAAGCCTCTGAGCACCAGGCTCTCTTATCGGGTTTTTACCTCCTCTGTTATCAGCGCTGCTTTCTCTGTCCTCTCTGTGTGGGACATGTTTGTCAGTGTGCAGACAGTCTGTTAGCCAACGATCTCTTCTCCTGCATCAGCATATTAGTCAGCGCGCCCCACTGTTCTCTGAGAGGTGTTGATCTGAGGGATCCCACCAGGACATTGGCAGGAGACGCGTTTTGGCCCAGCTTCTTGTTACACACTTTTTACCGCCTCACATCCTGAACTACCCACGCATTGTTTCAGAGAGGTTTGCTAATGACATGTGGCACAGAAACCAGACCTGTGCTCCTCTAAGCATGTCAAGAGATAGGCAAAGAGGGAGAAACAAGTGGCAGTTAATTACAGGTTTTTCCACTTGAACTGTATGTTAAGAAATTGGAATTGATTACTGGCTCAGTCAAAGGAAAACTCCCCTTTATCCCGGGATAACACCTGGCCTTTTTCCTGGTAATATCGCTGTTTCCCTGGTAACCCCTACGGGGCCGAGTAATACCTGGAACACTTGGAATATTATTGTGTTGTGCTGCTGCAGCCTGTGGAGTTCAGAATACAAAGAGGCAGAGCAGATGTATATCTCACTCGATCATTTAGCTCTGCGGCTACATTCATTTAGAACGATGTTCAGACGGTCACGTCGGAGGTGTCCGGTTATACTGTGCATTAAATTAAATTAATGGACATCCTCCAGCCAATCTTAATTGAGTTTTCCCCCAGGCAATGGAACAATTAGCTGGGAAATGTTAAGCAAACAGTACTGCACAGCAGCGTGTTTGTTTATGTAAGTAGATGTTATGTTTGAGTAGATTGATGTGAAGAGGAAATCACAGAAGCAGGGGAAGAGAGCAGACTAAGTCTATGAGGAGCAGAGGCCACGTAGTTGCAGACAGTTGGTGTGCAGTGTTGCCAGATTGGGCTGGTTTTGATCCTACACACTGGACCTTTAAGTTGGGATGGTAGATGACATTTGGGCTACTTTTGTCAACAATTGGCAGGGATTGGTGTGAAAACAATATCACCAAACAAGCTGTAATTTTATAGTCCAAAACAAAGATACAAAATTCAGTAAACTTAGTTGTGTCCACTCATATTATTGACTCATTTAATTTGAGAAATATCTGACTGACATGAGTTGTATTCAATCGTCGTTAGGGATAAGGGAGGACCAACTTACCTTGACGTTATCATCATGGAGTGTTTCAGGGATGACGTCTTTTTGTAGGCTGACCAGGAAGTTAGCATCGCCTCGGTTCCCTCCTCAACAAGCCAACGGGATTCTTCCATTAGGTTTTGGATTATTGCAGAAAAAAAGCTCTGTGGAAAACACACATGTATGATACTTAGCAAGATAATCTTCACAAATGAACACCACTTTTATTATTCTTTGAGTGTGAATGCAATCGCCAGAAGTAAAAAGCTAACGTTAGGCTATAAACGAACTTCACCACGGTCACATGAGAGCGAGTTTAAACACAACGAGGCTGTAAAGGAGGACGATGACATTTAGTTGTCTCATTTAGCCAGTTGTTAGTAACCGCCTTTTTTAAGACACGCAAAGGCTTCAAAATTCACTAGTGAGGTATTTATTGATGTATTTTATGTCGTAGATTAAAACGTTAAGATCTCTTCAGCTTGTGTTAACCACAGAACTTATTACAGGCATCTAACTAAAAACCCATTGACGTGCAGACGAGGGAACAGGATGTGCTAAAATGCGAACTCATTTATGGGTTTTAGGACTCATTCCTGTAACCCTCTGTTGACATGGGACTTTGTGTATTTGGTTGTCTGACTGCACTCTTTGTGAGTTGTGATAGC
Source organism: Sebastolobus alascanus (assembly GCA_916701645.2). Classification (NCBI taxonomy): domain Eukaryota; kingdom Metazoa; phylum Chordata; class Actinopteri; order Perciformes; family Sebastidae; genus Sebastolobus; species Sebastolobus alascanus. The sequence continues at coordinate 2,708,040 of CAKAOJ020000181.1, forward strand.
CTTTTTATCTAACATTTTATCTTTGGTTATTTAATGCAGATATGAAGCCTTGTATGATGTGTTTTCTATTGTGCATGTAATGGCTTTATGGTTGGTATGATTTGGGCTGGTTTTAAGTTGTGATTGGGCTGGAAACTGTCAATCTGATCTGGCAACACTGTTGGTGTGTTGTGTTTATTTGTGATTAATGATGTTGCATGGTAATCTATTGAGTCTGTCAGTTTTAAATGTGTCCTTTTCTTGGTAGCAGTTGTTTATATATACTATCTTTAAAAAAACTCTGCTAGAAGGAAGGCTATAGGCTAAATGGATGATCTGTGAGTGTGAACTAGAAGAGACGACACCGAGTGCTGTAGAGACGTCTGCACTTGTCAGGTTTGCCGACCTTGATACCATCCAGGCAGCCTGAGGTTTGCACTTCCTCCCTCGCTTTCTGTCTGATACTCTTGTATTCCTGTCAGCCTCTCGGTTTGTCACAGACTTCCCAAAGCACATCTTGTTAAAAGGAGACTGAGAGGCAGAGACAACGGTGGGATGTCCTGAACACGGATAAACAGCAGAGGAAGAGACGGGGCTAAATGGATTTGACAGTGAACCGAGGCGGCGGACGGAACATGTCGGCATGCCAGATGAAATGGATGAGTCCACAAGTCCGTGGAGATGTCTTGTAAAAATCGTGTGTGATTCACGTAGAGGGAGTTCTCTGGAGATATCTGATTAGTATCCTGCTGTGGACACTGCTGCACAGATCGTCTCCGTACAAGACTGTGGCGGAGACAGAAGTCTGCAGAGACTTTCGGCCTGTTTTTCTTCCTCGTTTTATTATTCTTATACTGTTCCTGAATATTGAGAGTTGACTGTGTTTAGCAGTGAATGTGTAGAAGACCAACACTCGGAGCATGTGAGGGCAGGATTATTTAAAACAGCAGCTTTCAGTCGGCTAAATCACAGCTGTCCATTCAGACCTTTTGGCATGATTATTCTACAGCTAGTAAAAATGTTTTTGGCTTTACTGTTTGGTCGGTTGACTGGTTGTTTTCTTCCTGCGAAATCTTGCCAATGCCATTATGAGCACTAAGAGGAGGCAGAAGAACTTTATTTTTTTACCTGTCTCATGCACTACTGTCAGGATATAGGGCCTGTTTTATAAAAATAACTTTTTTTTAATCATATTTGCTCAAAGTTACCAACTTTAGCTTTAAGCTTTAGCTTTAAGTTTAACTTTAGAGCTTAGCTCCGGTGTGAAGTAATTTGCCAAAAAGTCAATTTTATTCACAAATCACAAAGTCGCCTCAGGAGGTTTTATAATCTGGACATCATACGACACCCTCGGTCCTTAGACCTTCACTTCGGAGACAGCTAAAGGAGACGGAGCGGCAGAATGAGACAGAGAAAACTAATGAATATCAATTTGAAATGGCACAAACCAAATTGAAAAGAACTCACAGTCCCATTTCCCACATTTCCACTAGTCCGTGCACTTTCAAGTAGCTATTGATAAGCTTGAAGTTGTTAAGCCTCTGTGCATTTGCTCTGCTGATATAAATGGTCTTATACTGTATATGTGGTTAAAAATAAATGCTGACGTGCAGAAAAGCCCAGTGCATATTCACACAATCAGCAGCGGGAGTTTTGCTGGTAAATTGCATTTCTAAGTCATTGGGCATAGCAGGGAAAAAAACAAAGCTTAAATAGCTCTTTAGGGACCGGGGATGGAAGAAGTCATACGCTCAAGTCAAGTATGTATTTTTCTCTCTGGGGAGCTTGAAGAGCTCCGTGGAGCAGTGAAAGAACGGGGGAAAAAGACTAACTATTAAGTAAGAACTCACTCTTGACTGATTGGTGGTTGATCAGATGGTTGGGTAAAGGGTTGGGTTTCAAGGCTGGAGGTAGAACTGCAAGCTTGAAGATCTTCATAAATATCACTGAATGAGCAGCTATTCAATCGTTCAACCAACCAATCAGTTAATTAGTTTACAGTCGGACAATGCCGTGGTAGCAACCTGTCAATCACAAGGAAGCCCCGCCCTAAAGCATCCTCTGCTTTATGGTCTATTTGACTCTAAATGGAACCATAATTTACTAAATGAACATCATGCTGTATTGAAGAAGACTTGAAACTAGTGATTGAGACCATAAACTCATGTTTACAATGTTTACTGAGGTAATAAATCAAGTGAGAAGTAGGCTCATTTTCTCATTGACTTCTATAAATCTGCTGGATTATTGTGTAGTTTGTACCCACCATTACTTTGAATGTATCTTATGTTTTTATAATTTCATTTATTCATTATTATAATTACTATTATTATTATTATTATGCAGTTAAGTATATTTGATACAAGGATATTTTCATTATCAATAATATATCATTACCACATTTTTTTTCTATAATTATTAATTTTTTATGTTATTTTATTTTATTTTTCTGGTTTCAATTTATGTTTTAATAACAAAAGAAATGTTGATACACGTTGGAATTGAATTGAACTATATAATAATAATAATAATAATAATAATAATAATAATAATTATAATAAAGAATTTTTTGTGAAAAAAATAAATTGGTGTAACGTCATTTAGTGAAACCAGGCTGCTCGGCCACATCACCTATAATGTCAAATCATCCAAACAGGACGGAGAGCGTTTGGTCCTCTGGTTGAACGGTGTGCTCATCGGGGAGAAGGTGAGGTGAGGTGTTTGGAATAAAAACAGACACACAGGCATCACTTCAGATGTTTGTCTTGTCTCTAAACAACATGGCAGATTCATTTTGATGAAGCTATTAACTCAACGGAGGTGACATCAATCAGCCAATCAGTGTTTAGCTGATTTTCAGGACACACAACTTGTCAAGAAGCTGCTGAAGACTTTTTTTTTTAATATAGACTTACTTTCACAAAATGCTTAACATGGCAAAAAAATAACATAATGGGATCTAAAAAATGAATTAAATCCGTGAGTGAGAAAACATTTCCAGGTAATGATGTTGTTGTCTACATGGATTAATAGCATTTTGGAAATTAAAGCTTTGACTTAATCAAATGATGACGACGCCAGAATGAGGGGGAACCATGACTGGCAGTAGAATAAATACCTGCGTGTGTAACAAAAACTGGTTATTATTTCTAAATATCGTAATATTTTTTACCACCGCAGGTCAACAAGACGGAAGACAAGTCCCTGGAGGAACGAGGACGCATCATGATTTCTCTAAAGTACAACACCCAGAAGTCTTGCCTGGTGGTGGGCATCATACGCTGCGCTCACCTCGCCGCCATGGACGCCAACGGCTTCTCCGACCCCTACGTCAAAACGTCAGTATGCCAAACACACTCAAAGCTCAAACTGGAGCTGTTACATCACAACATATAAGAGCTTAAGCTCCATATGCTCCACAATTTCATACCACATTCATCCTTTTAACCAAAAGTGTTGGTCAAGGACAAAATGTGACCTTTTGTTTGCACCAGAGGAAAAAGTCAGGAGGTCACAAATACAATTAAGAATCGGCCTCCAGGCTTCAGGAATATTGATATTGGCTTTTAGATGTCAAGATAACTGTCAGTCAAACTGCCATCATCGTCCTTGAGCCCTGAAATATGATTTTCTAGACTATGAAACAAGGATTTGTACATTTAAAGAAGCACTTTACAGCATACATGATGGCTGCCTTCACATAAAGCCACCTGTCAGTGTCCATTGATTATTTCCGTCGCTCGTCATTATACTGCTATTTTTAGTGGATGTACAACGCACGGTAGAAGTGCTGAAATGGATTAGCAGAAAAAGAGGTAGACTACCTGTGATTATCAGCCGCATGAAAGACGCGCAGCACAAGAGGCCATCCGCAGGGCTGCAATTTGAAGGAGAGTCCTATTTATCACACCTGAACATTTCCCAAGTCTTTCATCTGGCAGAGCAATGAAAGTGCAATTAATTTCCGACTCTGCCGTGCACACCTCGGGAACAAAAGCGCGACTCGTATCGGAGGAGAGGGGCTTGCAACAATTTTCCAACAGTTTTGAGGTTGAGAAAATCTCCCCGAAGCTTGAAGGACACGCGGGCAGATAATAGATTTACCGACGAGCTCGTGTGAGAGGGAATAAAGGAAACGTATAGTTGCAAGAGTCTATCTGATGCAACGAGTCACAGCCGTCACCTGAACAGTACACGGTTGCTCTCTGTTGTGTCGATATTCTTTAAATGCATGTGTAGTATGAACACACGTACAAGGTAGAAATCCTCCGTAATGGCTCTTCAGTCGATGACTTTCATCGAGCTTAAAGATATATTTTACCAATAAGTGTTGCACAGCTGCTGAACAAAAGCATACTAATGGCATTACTGCAAAATTGTAGCAATTTACAGAGTGAAACAGCTTCTAAAACCCATCGTATGGTGCAATAGCATTGTTTGCATCCTAACTTTCCCTCTTAGCTTGTTTGGCCTGGGGGTCAGTAGTCCCATTACATGACAACAATTAGGTTCCCTGCGATATTCTCATCAACAACAGTTTCAGCGCCCACTCCCCCTGGGGTAAGTTTGTGAGCAATAACCCACTTACCCTCCCTTTAATTCTCGCTGTTACCTCGGGAAATAGAAAGTCTGCGTGGGTCCAGTGAGCACGTAACAGGAAAGAGCGATGTGACGAGCTGCTGTAATTGCTCGCCGGATTGAAATATACCACCAACAGAATGAGCATTATAGCCCAAAACTGCCAAATGGACAGAGGTAATACACAACATCCACCACGCAGGGTTTCATATAACCAGCCTTCTGCATCATTTATGAAGGCACAACAGGAGCAAAAGGTCCACACATTTATAAACACATATGGCTGCACCCAAACCAGCGGCAGCGCTAACGATCTGTTCTCACCACTGACTCATCGACTGCAAACTGAAGCTGATAAATAACCGTTACATCTTTTGGGAACACCAGCAACACCTCAACAAATCAAGTCAACTTTTATTTATATTGCATATTTCACAACATACACTCGGTTCATTAGGTTCCTTTAAATAAAGCACAGCCCTGCTTTAAATGCTACCTTCATGGAGGTTATAATGTTCAGGTTTAATTCAAACTGTTGGTGCAACTTTATGGTAATTTCGAAGCCAGTAGTTTTGCAGTGCTGGTGAATTGCATTGCATTTAGAGCATTTGCATCGACCCAAGAAATTCTTCGTCGACTAACACTCATACGATTTTGACGACTAATCGACAGATCAGTGAAACTGAGTTTATCCACAAAGACTCACACAAAGTCACCACTTTAAATCTGTTGTTTACCAGAGATGTGCTCATACGTTAAGTCATTCAGCATGAAAAAAGTATAAGAAATGACTAATCGACTAGAGAAATCTTAGTCGACTAAGACCAAAACAACCGATTAATCAACTAATCGACTAAGAGGAGACATCATTATGCTGAGAAATGTTTCTTATATTTTGCTCATCCCATTTATATGAATCATGGTAGACTAAATATTGGAAACACCTCTCAATATAACACAATATAATTCAACAGCACCAGCATGGCCATTTACAAAGGGGTCCCTTAACTCTGACCTCAAGATATGTGAATGAAAATGGATTCTATGGGTACCCACGAGCCTCCCCTTTACAGACATGCCCACTTTATGATAATCACATGCAGTTTTATGCATGCAGTATAAATGTGTTATATTTGATTCTATTCTAAAATGGTGTATTTGAATATTTCTGCATACTGCGGTCCCTAAACAGTCTTGAATTACATAAATTGGGTATCACTGTAAAGCTGAGACTCTTGTGGATCCAATGAGCCCAACTGTATTCATGTGTGATGATGTTAGTCCCCATAGGAGACATTTCATTGTTGTGAGACCTTTTTGTTTAAACTTGACCTCACTGTATAAAATGACCTGTGGTGACCTCTAGGATAATCACAGCCTCATGAAACTTTACAACCACAAACTAGAGACCTAGAGCATTCAGAGGATGGATGGATCAAACTAGAGACCTAGAGCATTCAGAGGATGGATGGATCAAACTAGAGACGAAGAGCATTCAGAGGATGGATGGATCAAACTAGAGACCTAGAGCATTCAGAGGATGGATGGATCAAACTAGAGACCTAGAGCATTCAGAGGATGGATGGATCAAACTAGAGACCTAGAGCATTCAGAGGATGGATGGCTTTCCTAGCTGGATTGACAATAAGGGGGTTTCTGAGCAGTTTACACAACAGAAGTGCTCGCCATCCGATCGCTGAAAAGTACAATTCTTGTAGAAATCTACAAAATGTCGAAAAGTTTTGATCCCAAATCACAGCATGGCTTTTTCTATGGTGTTCCTCAAGGTCTTGGTGTCTTAATGTGGTATTTGGAGGGATTATTGATCATTTTTATCAATTCTCCAGTGGTAAAAAAATGGTTAAATTTAGCACCAAATCTGTGTAACAAATGGTATCAACCTAAAAATTGCTGCAACAACTTATGAGAGCACGGGGATGAACATCATATACTTCTATCATCATGTTCTAAACCCCTATACACTTTCACGTTATTTTAATTAATTCATTAATTAACAACTGAACATCCCCTACCTCTCTTAAAATAGGTCAATTTATACCAATCCTAAAGGAACAACAGCCAACTCTACCAGAACAAACTCATAAAACTTCATATCGACAAGACTTGAGATTTATGGTTTTAAAGAAACTACATAATGATGTGATGCAGCGAGAGTATCGACTGACTTTGTAAATGTGTTATTGTTATGAGACGAGGTGTCTTCACCTCTGTAATCTCATCAGAGAGGCACTTAAATGAAAAGCAACCGTGTATTGGACATCAATCACAGCCGTATCTATGTATTAACTGGAAAAATGTCTTTAATAAAAAGCAGATGGAGTGTATTAAAGTCAGATAATGTAATGTAGCGTGTGATGTGATGCAGCTGGACGGATGTAGGGCAGTACCACAGCACCCTCTGCAGGACACAACACAATCATGCTTTTACATTGTATATATGAGGATTTACATACTTGATGAGCATCATGGAGGCATTTAATGAATTAATCTGCAGGGATTTGCAGTATTTTCTGGGCAGTAAGAGCTTTGAGGTATTAATCCTCCCCTCCCTCTCCTACAGGTACCTGAAGCCTGACGAGAACAAAAAGTCAAAGCACAAGACTGCTGTGAAGAAGAAGACGCTCAATCCAGAGTTCAACGAGGTACAATCCGCCGCTACTGCGCTAAAAGCTTGCAGCTGCAATTTTGTTTCCTATATTCCTTTCATACCTCAGTTGGAGTGTTTATCCGGTGCTTTTTTATGTGCTGAGCAACCTCCATAACCCCGAGACCTACAAAAAGCCATTCTGAGAGGCCACGGCTGTCAGATCCAAAGAGAGGCACATTTCTTTTCTAAATTCAACACAGGATGACTTTTTGAGAGAGCAGCAGAACTGAAGCTGTTGGTAGAATATGTCACAGAAAGTCTTTGTTTGATGTATCCCACCCGTACTTTCCAACCCTCCCGATTGTCCCGGGAGTCTCACGTTTTCCATCGCCCTCTCCCGGTTTCCTCCCGGGGTCACAATTCTCCCGTATTCCTCCTGCTTTATGGCAATTTTTCACATCTTTTTTTCCTTTTCGTTATCTCAACCTCTCAACCAACAAGGGCAAACTCAGTTGTTTTTTGTACTACAGCCGCTGCCGCCATTTTGGACTGAAGATGCTTATTATATTTATAATATTGTATTGTTCAACACAGGCCATTTCGGTAGAATATGACAACATAATATAAATAATTTCGTTTTACTTTTGTACGGCACTTTTTAGGCAGACGTTTTACTGGCATCCGGTAGTCGCTTTCAGTCCAAAATGGCGTAAGCGTAGCTCTGCTGCTGGGCGAACGAACAATTGACTTTCACTTCTTGGCAATATACGTTCTTTGCCCATGGCGACACCGCGGCGTGGTTTGAGCTGCGCTCGCCGCACTTCACGGCATCACAGCAAAGCCGTCGAGGTGCAGCGAAAGCCGTTGGAAATAACTTGTTTCTGAGCGCAGTGGTGCCGTTGTCGCGATGTGTCTGAAAGGACCTTCAGTGAGTGAGAGACGGAGAGAGAAATGGAGAGAACTAAGAGAAAGAAATACTCACATAGGGCCAAAAAATGGAATAGAATGGGAAGCGTGGAAAGGACGAAGGCTGCTTTAGGAAAGCATCATGGTTGGGCTTAAAATAAGTACATAAACTAAAAATACGTACGTAAAAAATGTAACATAAGTACGGAAAACACGTCACAAACATCACTAATGTAACTTACAAAACAAACACAAATCTCCTGGTTTAAAGTCCTGTGTTTGTTGGACCCGTCCACCATGAGCTGTCTCTCTCACTTTCTATTCTCCGACACTAGCTCTGAGCGAAGCATATTTACGCAGATTTACAGATTTACATTGCAATCAGTACAAGGCTACATGGCGTGAAATGACACGCCAAAAGCATGAACGGCGTTTTTTTTTTGCATGCAAATTGACTTACAAATTGGAGTGCCATTTGATGAGACCGGGCTGGGCCAAGAAATCAATTATAGCAGGTCTGAAACAGGGACCATAACATATTTTGACTGTAATTTCAGAGCTGTGCTGTAACATTACTCTGATGAAGGCAGTGTGGAGGAAACAAGCTCAGTAATCAGCCCTTATTTTCATCAGTCAGCTCTTTTGTAACCCTGAATGTAAAGACTGTTGAAATCAGAAATGCATTGCTGAACTCCCCGAGGACCCGGCCATGTTTTCAGGTTTTTAAGGCCCCGTCGGTGCGTCGTCGTGACACAGGTCAGCTCGCCTCTCAAGTACCCGCCTGTATACGAGCGGACGGCTCTGACCAAACACTCACGCAGGCCAGCGGCTTGACATTTCCTCTGACATTTTTACCGTCCATATCCTTCCATCGCCTCTTGGCCTTTCTGTCAGAGACGAGCAATGGGGTCTTCCTCCGCATCAGGGCATTGATTTTCTCTATAAGGGGGAGCAGCAACCATGATTGAACCACAGACTGAAATGCAGATTGAATGCTCAGACTTCACACGGTGCAAATTGATATCAGAAGATGTTTGTTTCGTTTAGTGGACGGGGGACTTTATTGATTATACTGCCATTCTGTTAAAGTACCCTAGTGGTGTATTTTACATTTAATTCCTCTGTGCTCAAGAATCTCCACACTTATATCAGTATATTGAATGAGTCTATGTTAGTGTACTGAGCTAATCGGACTGACTGAGAAAAGGCAACTACTGCACCGACAGCTACCTCCGCTTAGATTCAAATGAAGCAAATATATAAATTCTGGCGTTAAAAAATCTATTTCAAAATCGTTAAAAAAAAAAATCGCGATACATACATAGGTGAATCGATTTTTTTCCCCACCCCTAATAATTATGCAAACCCAACACCATGCAGAACAGTTTAGTTGTCTTACTGAACATTGAACATGTTCAAGATCTTTAAACACACATTTTAGGTTTTCACACTGGAGAGAGGAGCTCTTATTTTCTGCTTTTCTCTGCAGGAGTTCTGTTACGACATTAAATATGCAGACCTCACCAAAAAGACCTTGGAGGTGACAGTGTGGGACTACGACATCGGAAAGTCCAACGATTTCATAGGTAAGCAGAAGCAGGACTGAGCCAGCTCTGCTTTCGTCAGAGGTGACGTTCGAGGTGGGACGAGCTCAAATAGCTGGACAGATATTCATCAGCATCAGCAGCAGCACCGCTGGCCTCCTGTCCAGCTGAGTCTGCCATCTGCCCCGGCCTCTCTGAAGGCCGGAGGCCGGGAAACAAACAAGTACTGAGCCATGCTGGGAACTGGCTGGCCGGCCATCACGTAGTCATGTCAATGTAGGCATGTTGCAGTAATAAAAAGCTCTTTACCTGTTTTCAGCTGTTTTGTGCTGCTGCTAAGACACTACAACGATCTGCTGTTATCCTTTCAATATGTTATAATGTGACACATTTATGTTCACTATGAAGTCAGCGTCTGACTGATGCTCTCCTTGTGCCTTGTTTCAGGTGGCGTATCTCTGGGTATCAATGCAAACGGAGAGAGGCTCAAACACTGGTTTGACTGCCTTAAAAACAAGGACAAGAAAATTGAGCGCTGGCACACGTTGACCAATGAATTACCCGGTTCATTAAATGACTGAAGACCCACATCCTGTCGTCCCGTACCCCCCCGCACCCTGCCTTCATTTCCCTAACTCGTCCTCCCAGCTCTTCTTCTCTGGATTTTCCTCATGTCGGCCACAGCGACCTGTGACACCTCTTTGGGAATATATATTCCCTCTCAACAGGGCTCAGTTAAAAATATCCTTATGTTTGTGTTCACATGTACAACAGGGGTTGCACCGCTGCTCATTTGTTTTCCTTTTCGAGAGAAATTCAATCACCAAAATGAATCACGGGGATTGTAGTGTTGAATTTTGATCAGTGAAGACAAACGGAGCAAATGCTTTCTATTTGATGAGATCTTTTACTGCGGCTAAATGATTTACTGAGGATTCACCGGTCCCTGAAGCAGCACAAACAAAGATTGGAGAATCTAACAAAGGATGTAGCAACATTTTATACTAATGGGAGTATGCAGAAATGTTTAGTGGAATAGTTCTCATTTTGAAGATGTTGCACTTTAATATGATTGTAAAGCTGTTGGGTAGCAAAGGTCGGAAAGTGGCTCCCACACAACCGGCAGATTGTTTTCGAAATCTGGAGCGTTTATTCTTTAGTTTGACTCACTTGGCCAGAAGAAGACAATATCATAACCTCCTTAAAATACTGTACAGGTTAAGGCCTCAGTATGCTTCAAACAAACCACATCGTGCATGAGGCTGTCCTCCAAGAAAAACAACTTCATTTTCAGTAAATGTCCGCATACTGTATTGGCTGTATTCAAAACCACATACTATACTAGCAGTACGTGCTGATTTGTAGTGCTGGGAGGTTACACCTATCTCCCGATTCGACAATATCACGATACTTGGATTACTTGCGAAGTATTGCGATTCGATATTGCGATTTATTGCAAATGTTTTTGTTTTGCTGCCTCAATGGAGTGACCTCCCTCGCTGTTATCTGTCTGAACACGGCATGAAGGCCTTTACACACGAATTAACAACACGAAAATGCGAAATACTCACCTGCGAATACTACATGTCTAGGGCTTTTATTGTGAAAGGTAAGAACGGAAGGAGTGGATCTGCTCTGCGCATGCCGTTGGCAAGGTTGAAAGCAGTAATAATAAAGTTTGCCTTCTTGGTTCGGACTACGAAGCCTCCGTGTTGTTTGCATAAATATCTGCGCAACTCAACCCGTTCTGCACAACGTGATCGGTTGATGTTTTTATTCGCGGTGCAAAAGCTCAGAAAAATCGACCTCATTCCGGAGAAAAAAATTACTTTGCTTTTTCGCCGCGTAACATTTGCATTGTGTGTGTGCTAGCCCGGTGTGTAAAATACTGTGTTTGAAGTATACTGAGGTCTTCAGTCCTCCTCCCAGTACACTGCAGTGTGGTTTGTTGGAGAGGAGAAAGTACAATAACAACACAAAACAACCCCTAAACCCGATTCATAACGGTTATAAGGAGACGGATGTTGGCGGTCGATAGCCATAAGTTCTGCTTAGAGGATTTTATCTGTAAACCGGTAGGATGACAGGTCACCAAATGTCTGTCCAATAAGCAAACTGTTTGGCTAGTGTGATACAAACAACTAACTTACTTACAGCTTAAGTATTCATGACAACCACTGATTCCCTGTGTGTCTCTGTGTATGTAGACTAATCAATATGAGACAATGCTCGGTGTCACAGCACCGCCTACTTGGATTACTCACTGATTTTTCAGTGCAACCCCTAATCTATAGAGCTGCCTAGTTCTGTGGTAATCCTGATGTCAAGGCTCCACAAGTGTTTCGTCCATTCAGTCATTCCACACAGACTTCAGAACAGCTGGTTTCTTATTTACAGAGCTAAAGCTACAACACCATATTCGGGCCATTGCAGGAAAAGAGAAAATGATTAATTACGGATCCGGGGCAGAGGGGTAATATTCAGAGAAAAAAATCCTTAATTTCCCTAATTAAAGTCATAAATATGAGAGAAAAATACTTGGATATTCTCTGAGATTAAAGTGGAAAATTTACAAGAAAAAACTCACAAATTGGGAGATTATAAAGTCGTAAATTTACAAGAAAAAAACTTGGATATTTTCTGAGATTAAAGTGGCAAATTTAGGAGAAAACAACTCATAAATTTGGGGGACTATTAAACCATAAATTCAAGAGAAAAAAACTCAGATATTCTCTGAAATTAAAGTGGCAAATTTAGGAGAAAATAACACAAATTTGGGGGATTATTAAACCAGAAATTTACGAAAAAGAAACTTGGATATTCTCTGATATTAAAGTGGCAAATTGACGAGAAAAATCTCACAAATTTCCAAGATTATGAAGTCATAAATTTACGTGAAAAAAAAAAAACAAATTAAAAAAGAAGAAAAAAAAAATGTTTTCTCGTAAATTTATGACTTTATAATAACGCAAATCTTTGTGTTTTTTCTTGTAAATTTACCACTTTAATCTCAGAGAATATCCCCAAAAAGTTTCTCTTAAATTTACGATTTATAATCTCACAAATTTCTGAGTTTTTTCTTGTAAATTTGTTGCTTTAATCTCAAGGAATACACACGTTTTTTAATATAACTCCCTCCCCTGGATCTGTTTTTCTTTTTTTTTCTTCTCTTTTTTACTTACAATGGCCTTAATACACCGTCATATAACAGGTATCTAAATAAGACATGCAATTAGAAATTCAAGTATAAGTGGAGATGAATCATAGGTAGAAGGCCACAGTGAATGCATGATAGACTTCAAGGGCAAGGTGGGTCTACGAGTGCAATAAGAGCATAATCGTCGCATTGAATGTGATTAGTCAGGAGCTGAGGAGGATTATGAATATAAAAGAAGATCTCATATGCACCTGATGATTCAGATGATCTGTGGAAGCTCTACGATCACACAGCCTTACTTCACTGTGTGGAAGCTAGAGAGCTTCAGCTGTAATCAACAACAGAGTGAAGTTCAGCCGCCGATCCGCCGCCTGGTCGAACCACAATAACACCACATGATTGGGCAGCTCTATGGTGTGTGTGTGTGTGTGTGTGTGTGTGTGCGTGTGCGTGTGCGTGTGCGTGTGTGTGTGTGCAGCTTATTGTTTACACTACCGAAAAATGAGTTTCCACAAGAGAAAACTCACTGGCAGCATTTTCAACTGTAATGTGGCTGAAAATGTACCTGCTGTGTGTCAAAAGGGCAGAATTTAAAAACAGAAAGTTTACGTCAAATATTTAAAAAAAAAAAAAAATGATATCAAAAGCATGCATTGTTTACAACAGCCTATTGTTGCTGAAGTTTGCTGCTGACAGGGTGAACACGCCCGATGCTAAAGTCACTGCGATTGTTCAGTCGTGCGATGCAAGCTTAGCTAAGATGGACCGGGGGGGAGAAGGGCAGACTTTTTAATGTACTAGCCGTGTATGTATATCGTTGCTATGTTGTTGAGGGTTTTTTTAATGTATCAAACAGAATGTACATGTTTAACCCCTTCTATTCCACAGTAAATCCTCTGAGAATGTGCAGCTTAGTGCTCTGTGTTGTTGATATTGTTCATATGTCAAATCTCAAGCTCTGTATTTGGGCACACATATCTGGGAATAGAGATGGTTGAACTCACAGCCCAGGAGCAAACTACTGTACCAGAGGCTGAGTCACTCAAGTCTATGACGGCGTATTTTGGCCGTTGTAGTTATAAAAAAAAAATAATAACTGAGCCGGGGGGAGGGGGGGAATGTTCAGAGAAAAAAAATTAAAATTTCCAAGATTAAAGTTGTAAATTTATGAGAGAAAAAACTCACAAATTTTCGAGATTATAAAGTCATAAATTTCACAGAAAAAACATCAGATATTCTCTGAGATTAAAGTTGCACATTCACAAGAAAAAAACTCACAAATTTGCGAGATTATAAAGCAGCAAATTTACAAGAAAAAAATCTAATTTGTGAGACTAGAAAAATTTACTAGAAAAAAAACTCTGATATTCTGAGATTAAAGTGGCACATTTACGAGAAAAACTCAAATTTGCAAGAAGATCATAAAGTCGTAAATTTACAAGACAAAAAAGTATATTCTCTGAGATTAAAGTGGCGAATTTACAAGAAAAAAACTCACAAATTTGCAAGATTATAAAATTGGAAATTTACGAGAAAAACAAAATATTCTCTGACATTAATGTAACAAATTTACGAGAAAAACCTCACATATTTGCAAGATTATAAAGTCATAAATTTACGAGACAAAAAAAATATATTCTCAGAGATTAATGTAACAAATTTTACTAGAAAAAAAACACAAATTTGAATTTAGAATTGAGTTTTTTCTCGGTCTATTACCCTCCTCCGTAATTATTATTTTTTTTATCTATAATGGCCCTAATACGCCGTCGTACAAGTCAGACACTAAGATAACAAATTTTAATTTGACTCCTTCTAGCCTGTTGAATTATTTATGTTTTTTTCTTTCTTTTAATATTAATATTTTATGTTATCGTTTCATACCCCCTGAGCAGCCCTGGAAACTTGCCAGGACTGAAGAACTCCCAACCTGAGTTTCCCCTCATGGACCAGTAGGCCGGGATGCATGCCATGTATTTGTGATTTTATGAGTTTGATCCCGCAGTATGACCTTTTCTGCATGCTCCTACACCCACCTTTCTTGTAAATTTCCACCGTGCACTGACTGGTAACACGCCAACAGAATACGCCCTACAAATAGTCCTCACGTAACGTTCAGGATTCCTGTCAGGCTTTGCAATTCAGCTAACAGCTTTTTGTCATTACCTCACGTCACTGTAAGTGATAGGCCGGGCATGTTTGTTTCTAGGAGCATGTCGATTCTGTCAGTGTGACTGTTTTTATAATCACATCATTTTAACTCACTAATTCCAGCTGGTGGATGGTGACGAACAGCCCTGATGTCCATTTCTTATATCATTTGACCCTTTTGACCCCTACTTTCATTGTTGACATTAGAACTATTACATTGCTTTCACACTACCTTCTATTCATCCTGAAATAAATTTGATTTAGACAAACGGTATCACACGTTCAAAAGCTGGGGAATGAAATGTTTAATGCATCACATCGGCCCTCTTCGGCTTCTCCGTTTTTTTTAACAGCCTCTTCATTCACATTGATTTGTGATGCAGAAACCGGCTCTGACACCTTGTTGGCATCTCAATATAATCCTTGACATCCCCAACAGTGATCCCCCTCTCCCTCCGATGAATATGTAATGAATACAGCCGACATGTGATTTTGATTTTGTAATCCGTCTGCCTTTGTATGCAAGCTCAATATTATGAAGAAAAAAAAAACTGCATGCGTATGTTCTTGGTTTTGTCATGACATGACTTTGCCTAATGTTTGATACTGTTTTCTGTATAAAAAAAATAACTAAATACACGACTGTGGATGCTCTAAGATTATGCTATAAGTCAGTCTTTCTTCTGGACAACATTTTGTACCTTTGAACACTATCGCATTGCCTGTTTGGCTGCTGTATTGACTATCTGGAAGCGTGACTTGATGTGAATTAAAATCTCTCCTTTGTTGTTTTGTTTCCTTTTTGACACTCTGAGCACTTTGTTTGCATTATTCCGGTTTGTTGAATGTATGACTATAAATGCATTTCCTCTCATATTTTAGTCCCACTAATTACTGGATTATTATAATAAATAGTTTATATACAGTATGATAATTTGTATAATTTTAAACTTAAGAAAACAAATAGACAAAACAGGAGCAAATTAAGAAAACATCACTAATTTGACATGTCCAAACATGTGCACACCATTTAGGAAAACATTCTGCAAAGAAATAAAAGACAAATTTCTGTTAGACAACAATTTGACAACACATAACAAAAGATACATGCTTTTCTGTATTTGCAGCGCATATGTGTGTTTTCTTCATTTGCTACTCTAAATGGGACCATAATTTACTAAATGAACATTGTGCTGTATTGAAGAAGACTTCTTTTTCCTGCACCATTCGGTGAATTCGTCTTTCTAACGTACGAACTAACATGGCGTCCACAGCAGGACATTGTTTAGCTACAGGTTACTGTATGTAACGTTAATACACTGACTATAAGGATGTATATATAAACTGTACATGTAGCAGCGTCATCATGCACAAACCTACGTCAGGTCACGAGGGAAAAAGTTTTATAAGGGCTTGAAGGGAAAATAGCATTTTGACACTAAAACATATGTACTACGACCAAAGTTGAATGTTCAGATTTGAATACATAAGGAACACCACTGGGAAGATACAGGATGAAATAAAAATCAAAAAAAAAAAACTAAAATAATGGACCCGTCTTTTAACTTGTTAATTTCATTACTTATTTATTATCACAATAATAGTTTTTTAGTTGATGACGACAGACTGAACAGAGAGTTTTAGTTAGACAGCACGCCTTTCTGTTCCCACGTTTCATCATTAGAAAGAATTCACCATTCATTTAATCACCTGGCAATGATCCAACGCTCACCTCATCATAAAATGCACATTCATATCTCTATAACTACTGTAAGACGAGACATCTGTGGAGAAAATAATGTCGCTCAAAATGACTGAAGAGAGCAAAAATGCACAATCATTCTTGGCACTTTGTCCACGTTGGAAGGGTATTTTTTAGGGATGTATACAGAACTGTGGAGGATTCACATTTACTTTCCTGTCAAGAGGATGATTTTGAGGATATTTTGATGCTTGTGATTTATGTCTTTGAGCACAACAGAAATGAGAAAATTTGAGCTTTCAGCCATCCATCTAACAAACGGGAGAATGCATGAAATGATGAACGAGTGGCTCATTGAATCCTGCAGCTGAACTCTGACGACTGCAGGTTAAAACAGGACAAACACAACAGTGCAGAATCAAGTGTGAAGGTTAAGACGTTAATTTTCTTGATATTACCTTTAAAAGCGATGAGTGTAATAATTCTGCTTTGATGAATGTCACTAGTAAACATCATCAGAGGTTGATTTAAGAGTGTTCACATCCATATTAAATATTAGGTGAGTAATTTATCAGAGCCCAGAATTTAATAAGCATCTTGACCTGCTTTCTCTCCCTAAAGACTCCATCCTCCTGTCTTGGGGTAAGAGGCTAATCTCTATAATTCTGAATATATAATATTGTAATTTAATTAAATTTCAGTTATACCAATTTTGAAACACTTTGTTTTGTTTGTAGACTTTATGAAAAGCTGACATTTGTTTCAATCACAGTGATTTCTGATTAATAGTCGCAGCCGATACTTATATAACCTGTGGGTTTAACAGGCTTTGGTATTTTGTGTTCTTGAGGTACAAAGTCCATTCATCCATGGAGAAGGCTGTTTGCACAGATCACAGTGGTGTGTAATGGTGGAGGGAGGTACTACTAAGACGTGGGCTGAGTCCTGCCAACACCCTGGCTGTTCTCAGGATTTCATCTGGGTCACGGGGAAGAGATTAGAGCTTACCCTGTCCTCCATGTTACATGCCTCGGCCTCAGGCTCTGCTGCCTCGGACAGGACAACAACCAGCAGCACAGAAACTACTAAACATTTGTGAAGGCATTCAGACTTTACGTTTAAAGTGCTAGAACCTTCTACTGAAAATCTGTCACACCCACAAATTAATTTCATCAAATACAACTTGGAAAACACATAGCTCATATAATCCTTGCTGACTCAGCACCTGATTATATTATCTCTGGAAAATGTCTGATGATTCAGGCACCCAGGTAGACTCTCTATAAACGCACTCTAAAGACTCTTATTCTGAAAATAATACACAACACAAGCACTCTGAGGTCTCCTATTCTGAAAATAATACACAACACAAACATACTGAGGACTCTTTTTCTGAAAACGACGAAATCCAAACCCACTCTGAAGACTCTCATTCCGAAAATAAAACACAACACAAACACTCTGAGGACTCTTATTTTGAAAACAGATTTCAAACACACTCTGGGGACTCTTATTCTGCAAACAACAGACTTCAAACACTCTCTGACAACTCTTATTCTGAAAACAACAGATTTCAAACACTCTCTGACGACTCTTATTCTGAAAATAATACACAACACAAGCACTCTGAGGACTTTCATTCTGAAAATAATACACAACAAACACTGAGGACTCTTTCTAAAAACGATACAATCCAAACCCACTCTGAAAAAGGACAGGAAAAGCAAAAAGAGAACATTTGCACAAAGTAAAAAAGCGACAAAGCAACAAAAACTTCCTCCTGTTCATCAGCAGCTGTTCCACATGTGCAAGATTTGTACAGTGCAACAAAACCTTTTAAAGTTTAAATATCTTTATCTTCTCAGAAAACACGTTCTGATCGGAAGCAAGATCACCAAGAAACACTGGAAAAACTTAAAACTACGTACGCAAGTTTCACCTCACTGAGCACTGTGCTATCCTTCAGTGTAAAGCATCACATAATAAACTGTGTTCCTGTGCCATGTTACAGGAGTTTTGTGAGGTGAAGTCATCAGAATTCCTCCCATCTCTCGCTGCCATTCGGGGCCACTGATGTGTGAAGTTGTTTCGTACTTTTAAAGGACAACTGCATCTAGTAAAGTGCCGAGTGTGCTCAGAAACTACAGTAACTCAGGGTCTGGAAGCTGCGGAAAATCAGTCTGTTAGGAGAAAAAGAGCCTGAGACTGTCAGGAACGAATATAAGAAAGTGTTTCTGACCATACTTGGTTCACTTTTCATGCATGCTCTGAAGCAGGTAAAAGTATACAGTACACCTGCTGTATTCTGAATGCTGCATAAGGTTTGTGACTTCATATATGATCAGAGTAACATTGAACAAATTAGAGTTTGAGCGCCCAACTTTCCTCTTGACCATGTGGTTTGTATCTAAGACTAAATACTCCCAACTCCAGGTTCATGTAGATTTTCCCACACTGTCAACTTCTCTCACTGTCAGCTGTCATTTGCAGCTTCTGCGATTTGCTTTTAAGAATTTTCAGTGAAGCGATCATCATGCTGCTGCTGCTGCCAGAATTTAAAGCGGTCCCTCGCTCAGCTGCCTTTGGCTGTCATTTCAGAGCGGTTTAATGCTCCACTCCACCTCCTCCTGTGTTAAATCTACTCCTCAGAGAGAGATCCAGCTCTGGGAAGGAGCGTCCAACGGCAGGATTTACATTTTGCTGGTTGGCTTTATAGTTTTAATATTCCAAATGTGAGTTAATACGTGACACAACAACAATAAAATATTTTTCAAAACACTGCAGTTACAATCAGCATCTTGGAATCAAAGAGGAAAGACTTTCTCCCCCACAGAACTCCCATCCAGGGCTCGAAATACTATTTTTCTGTGCACATGCACTGGTGCATGTAACTCTTAAAGTTACCTGCACCAACATTGTTTTACTGCACCATTTAGTGTTTAATTAATGACACTGGATCACGGATCACTGAACTTGTGGTCCAGTGTTTTTCCACAGTTTCAACCTTTATCTGAAGTGTGTTTAGCTCGCTGCATAGCTGTGCACCTTCACACTTAGAGAGGGCAGAAGAGGAAGTAGTACTTCTTTTTTTTTTAATTGGTACTTCTGGAGCTCTATATCAACTTCACCCCCAGGTGTTACATTACAAGCTTGAGCTGCACATTTTTTACGGTAATGGCCTAAGTCAGCTCCTTCACCTCCTCTCTGCCCAGCAGCGACTGAACCTACCGAACACTTTGCTTCTGGCTTTGCAGGTCTGAAGTCCACAAACTAATGCCAGTGGGTAAAGCCAGAGATTAAACTTCAGAGCCAGAAATCACACTCATGTAATCATAAACTATGTGCAACTGGTTCCAACATGGACCACCACGAGTCTGTCTATTAAACAGAAAAGCTCTGCAATTTCACTGTAGTCCTGTGGTGACACATTCATGGGATTTGGAAGTGTTTCCAGAAACAATATATTCTTGTTACTCAGGACCGGGAGTTTCATCGAGCCACCAGGGTTAATTCCTGACTGTCCAGTTTGTCCAGCTTCAGACTGCACAGCACAGCCCACTAATGGAATATTTATATTTTACATATGATATGTTTACATAACAGTTAAGCCCGGTCACACGAAAAGGCGTATGAATGATACAATAATGCACAAGGCAAAAGCGTGCATAAGAACGCCACTGTTGCTTTCGGCATGTCATTTGTGAGACATCCAAAACTTGACCTGTCGTAGTTGCAGTTACTCTCTTAAGCTTTATGTTTATATTTCCGTCACTTTTAATGTGAGTGCAACACTATGAATGCCAGCGAGAGTCGGTACAAAAAACAACCAACTTCTTAGCGATACATCGGGGAAGCAGTAGCAAACATAAAATGGAAAAAGCTCCGCGATCAATTGGCCACAGCTAAAAAAAGGAATCTGAGTGGAGCAGCTGGAGAGGAAAAGACTGCCTGTTCTGTACACCGAGCTCTGTAAGACCCCCCCCCCCCCCCCAGCTCTAAGAGGGCAGGCTTTTCAACCTGCCTTCAGATGTGGCCATTTGGAAGAGGTATAAACACTTTCTCCTTTAGCTGTAATTGTACAGCTGAAGACACAAGTGTTTATAGGCTACCTGTGGCTGCGAGACCTTCAAGGTTCCCGTGGAGAGGAAAGAAAGCCATAAGTAACTCAGCGGGTAAAAGTGTCGACTTAATGACCGTCAGGTAAGAGTGAAACACTTAAAAGCACCACTAAGAGAACCTGTTACTTTTATCTAACCTTTATTTTAGTCCAGTTGAGATGTAAAATCTCTTATGCCAGAGAGTCCGGGCCGAGACGGCAGCATAAAAGTTTCACAAATAAAAGCACAAATAACAGACTTAAAAAATAAAAGAAAATAAACACCGTTCATAGTTCTGAGTGTTTCTGCAACTACAGTCGCTTTTGACTCTTCCAAATTAAAAAAAATCAACCTCTATGAATTTTAATTTTAACTATCAGAGTATGTCATACATATAAACAGGAACATTTTATTTTTTATGGTTTTCATCACTTGTTCTTGCTAAATGTCCTTGCTGCAACATTAAAATAATGTTCATTTCATACATTTTCCTTTTGTAAATTCTATAATATTTTTAAGACATTTAAATAGATTTTCCCTCAAGCTTTGTGCATCATCGTAAATATTGATATTAAAACATTTTCAAAAAATACTGGATTTCATGATTTTCTCTACACTAGTGTCCAGGTCAGGTCTATTTATTCACTTACAGGCACAATGCAATAAAAGATCCACTTCCAAGTAATCAATAATGAACATTATCCATGAACAGTAAATGGAGATGCATTAAACAGGGTTCCATATACGTTGGTACTGTTGATCGCTGCATAATGGGCTGTTATGTCAGTCTATTGTCTGTAAGAAATAATTAATAACCTATATTCTGTTAATATTTCCAGTCTCCCACAAAAGAAAATATCTTATTTGCTCTCATAAAAGTCTCTAAACAATGGCAATGAGCTCATGAATAATAATAGGTGATAAATATTCATGAGGTTACTGTCAAGAAAAACATTAAAATATATTATTATCCAAGAGGGAATACCACAAAAAAAGGAAATAATCAATGAACCAACCAGCTCGTGTGTTGTAATATGATTTGTAAACATAAACCACAACGAAAAATGATTATGTCCCTTTAATGACTTTAAATGCCTCATTGTAGTAGATGTCTTAATGTCTTTACGCTATTGTTTGTGTATTTATTTGTACAGGGAGCTATTAGTACAATAGCTACCCGTCACAGGGGAAATACTTTGTT
Organism: Sebastolobus alascanus; assembly: GCA_916701645.2. Classification (NCBI taxonomy): domain Eukaryota; kingdom Metazoa; phylum Chordata; class Actinopteri; order Perciformes; family Sebastidae; genus Sebastolobus; species Sebastolobus alascanus. The sequence continues at coordinate 2,729,963 of CAKAOJ020000181.1, forward strand.
CCAGTTCAGATAAGTTGACACACCACACTGTTGTGGTTGCAGAGCTGTCTTTGTTTGCTTAATTAATACTTTGTTGTGGGCGGTTACAGCTAATTGTTCTAGCAATTAGAGTGTTGGCTGGAAATACTACAGCGGCAGAGAGAGACGATTAACAACACAGTGCTGCCCTGATTTATTGGACAAGAATACACTCATCAGTCAGGGAAGTGGTTTAAGACTTTCACATTAAATGGATAGAGGAGGGAAGGAGCCGTAGCTGTGCATGCTTGTTTTTTGCGTATATATATATATTAGGGCTTTCAATCGATTGTCCAAAATTAATTGTGATTAATCGAACATTTTTTATCTGTTCAAAATGTACCTTAAAGGGAGATTTGTCAAGTTTTAATACTCTTATCAACATTGGGCAAATATGCTGCTTTATGCAAATGTATGTATATATTTATTATTGTAAATCAATTAACAACACAAAACAATGACAGATATTGTCCAGAAACCCTCACAGGTACTGCATTTAGCATAAAACAATATGCTGAAATCATAACATGGCAAACTGCAGCCCAACAGGCAACAACAGCTGTCAGTGTGTCAGTGTGCTGACTTGACTATGACTTGCCCCAAACTGCATGTGATTATCATAAAGTGGGCATGTCTGTGAAGGGGAGACTCGTGGGTACCCATAGAACCTATTTTCATTCACATATCTGGAGGTCAAAGGTCAAGGGACCCCTTTCTAAATGCCCATGCCAGTTTTTCCTCGCCAAATTGTAGCTCCTTCCCAACAAGTTATTATGTCATGGTTTGTACCGATGGATTTTCTAGTTTCATATGATACCAGTATCTTCACTCTAGCTTTAAAACTAAGCCGCTACAACCAAAAACACCACAAGTTGCATTAATGCGTTAAAGAAATTAGTGGCGTTAAAATGGATTTGCGTTAACGCGTTATTATCACGTTAACTTTGACAGCCCTAGTAGAAACATATTGTTCTTATTGTACTTTAAGTAAAAGTTATTCTAGTTATATAAAGTGTTATGAGAGATATAAGCTCTGTAAGTAAAATTGAAAACGTATTTATTCAGCATCGCCTTTAACTAGCTGTTGCTCTTCCCTAATAATATCTTTTACAAGTTTTATTGTTCTTATGCCTTCCTTTGTTTTATTGCTTGTTTTTATCGTGCTGTATTTCCATGTTTTAATTTATCTGTTTTCATTTACTCTCTTGTTTCTTCCCTTTGTTGTAAAGCACGTTGAACTACTCCCCCTGTATGAAAAGTGCACTATAAATAAAGTTTATTATGTTTATTATTGCTGTCTTCCACACACTTATATTACTTTATTTTTATATTTTATTAATGTTTATATTTTAGGCCAATATTTCAACTTGCACTATTATTATATCTTTATGTCTTAGACTCTCATTTTGCTTTTACTTTTTCTTCTTTTTATACATATTTAATGAGCATTGTTGGAGCCTCAGATCCAACATTGTTATTTCCAACTTCTCTGGAATTGTTGTGCATATGATGATAATAAAGAACTTGAAACTAAAGAACTTGCTTGTGTGATAAAATGGGGGAAAAGAAATACATTTTAAGCATCTGTATGTGTGAGAAAACGCTGCAATACTTCTAAGAAGACAGAATTTTGGTGATATTCGTAACACGGCAGTCAAAATTCAAATCAGGATTAAAAAGCACTCCATGATTGCTCGCTTGGGGGTTTGAGATTCAGAGGCAGGGATTAAAGTTTGGAGCACAGCTTCTTCCTCTGGGCCAAAATACTCAACACACGATGGAGAGAAAGCAACCTGAAGCCCTTTACCTGAATTATATTACAATAATGACAGGAATTATTATTATAATTATTATATTATTACTTTACTTTCTTATTTATTTATTTATTTGTATTATTTAAATGTATCTAATATTACTTTTAGCCCTTTACCTGAATTATATTATAATAATGACAGGAATTATTATTATAATTATTATATTATTATTTTCCTTTCTTATTTATTTATTTATTTGTATTATTTAAATTTATCTAATATAACTTTTAGCCCTTTACCTGAATTATATTATAATAATGACAGGAATTATTATTATAATGATTATATTATTATTTTACTTTCTTATTTATTTATTTATTTATATTATTTAAATTTATCTAATATTACATTTTTTATTTTATTTGATCTTTTTCAATATCTTATGTTATCTTATCTAACCTTCCTTCTTCCTTTCTATCCACCTGTCTAGATCTACCTGTGTAGACAGAAACGCTAGAGAACAACATTTCCCATGATGCCCCGCTCCACTGCAGACCCGCCCCCTTCGTTTGAATGGCAAGTTGTTTGTTTCAGACCGACCAGCTGCTAACTATTCCAGTCGGAGAGCAAACATGGGGAGCAGCGGTCCTCTCTCTCTGACAAGACACCGGAAGTTAGTGAGCAAGGCATTTCCGCTTTCAGGGGTTTTCTATAAAATAAAAGCACCGGAATTTAAACAGTATGAAAACCTTAATTTCCTCAGTGTCTGTCTGAACGTTACAAATACTGAGGTAATGAATCTGCCCACCTCTACTATTTTTTTTATTTAATGAATAATATTCCTATTTATGTATTTTGTTTTTACTTCTTACCTGTTTAGTTAGCTGTTTGATTAGATTTTATGCAAGTTTTATTTAAATTGTGCAGTTCTTTCAGTAAATTCCTCTGGAAACCAATAAATATATGTATACATTTTGAAATAGGCTAACTTAACAGCAAAAAAACTGAAGTGTAAAAACAATTATTATTATTATTTTTATTATTATTATTATTATTATTATTATTATTATTATATTTGGCGACAGAAATTCCAATGGTGTCTATAGGGTTGGGTCAGATTACTTGGAGAAATTATGTGGCAATTTTTGTAACTAGTAACATAACTGATTGGATTACAAAATAAATTGATCTAATCAGAATACCTTTGGATTAAAATCAAACATCGAAAATATTGCTCTGTATATATAATAAAAATAATAATAATAATTTAGTCCCAAATCTTTTTTTTTTTTTCTTTAAAAAAAAATCTCAAAACATTTTCAATGCAAATAAAATGCATTTTTCATATTCAAAAACAGTACTGGCACAAACTACAGGTGTACTGTGTACATTCAACAACATGTGGGATGCGCTTTTCATGAGTTATCATGAAAAATAGTTTCCTAATTTTAAAATTGCCATATTTTTAAGACATAATCAAAAAAGTAATCCTTGACAATGTAAATACAATCTAATTATACATTTTTTTCAAATATGGGTTGATTATAATTATTTTTTGTAATCTCCCCATTACATGTAATCCGTTGCAGACAACACAAATAAGACCAAAATGTCGAACTATTCCTTTAAAGCTGCAGTGCGCGATATTGGCGCAAATATGATTTAAAGAAGTTATTTTTAGAAAACGGCCGCTATATCGTGACAGTAGTACATGAAACAGGTAACCTGAAAAAAAATCCTGTTCCTCTGTGTCCTACTGTGTCCTCCGGTGCTCCCAACGGCATCTGAAGGATTTCACTTACCGGAGGAAAACAAGGTCCGCTGTCCAGCTGCAGTCTATGAGAGCCGGCTGTCAATCACTCGCGAACTCCGACCAAACAGTCAAACTAGGCAGCGCTGATCAAATATGAATCAATATTCTGTTACTGTAATGACTATTTCTCACCTCAAATGTTCTCAGAATCATCTTGTAGTTACTGTTTAGCTGTAAAATGAGAAAGTTTGTGACGCAGCCGCCATTGTAAAATCTGTTGAAGGAAGCCAAGTTCTGGTCACATGACCGGAGCACAGCCAATAGGAACGCTCTCTCTCTCTGAAATGACCTGTGATTGGTCAAAATCTGCCGTCACGGGGCTAGATTTTTTCTAAAGCCTGAAAACAGAGACATGAGGAGGAGCAGAAGTCTAGTTTTCTCTCAGAACACTTGAATTACAATATGCTGAAAGGTTATTATGGAATTTTTGCCAAATTATGCCAAAAAATTGTTGCCTACTACCACTTTAACTTCAGGGCTCTCTTCCCCATCGTTTGTGTGCTGGCGACTTTTATTTTGAAAACCCGCGACAGGAAGTGAGCGCGGTTCCGTTTCAGGTGTTGACAGCAGGTCCGTTTTTCACCTCTTTGCTTTCTTTATTCCACCCTGCCTCGCTCTCTTTTCTTTCTCTATTTAACACGTCCTTTTTTAGCCCTGCCTGCCGTGCGTGTGTCTATTTATTTTATTTATGTATTTATTCATGCATCTTATTTGAAAAAGGTTTTTTTTTTTTTTTTTTTTTTTTTAAAACATTTTTTTTAGTCGCTCCTCAAATGAGAAGACGTAAAAGATGGAGCTGCATATTTTAGAGCACAGCCTGAAAGTGGCGAGTATAGAGAAAGAGGGGATCCAGATCTGCACCCACGGATTAATAAAACTCGCTTTCTTGGCCTCCAAAACAAGGTACGTAACTTCCCAGACGCGACAGCTAAACGTGCACATAACACAGTCATTAATGTTGTTTTTATCTCAGTGCTGTGATGTGTTTACTGGGAGCTGCTGGTGCAAAACTAAAGCCGGGGCTGCAGGCACTTAGCAGGGTTTCTGCTCCTGCAGTTCATGTTAAAGCCTCAGCTTCATGTGTGTGTTATTGCTCTGTGCCACCAGCTTCCAGGCCTATCCTTGTTCTGTAGTGTCATTTTGTAGCTTTGTGCCATCTGTAGCTGGGTGGAAGCCAGTGGGGGTGTGTGTGTGTGTGTCTCTACTGTATGTGTGTGTGTGTGTGTAGGGAAATTATGACATGTTTGCAACCAAACTTGCACCAGCAGCAGAGTGCATTCACTGTGTCTCCTGTCATATAAAGTGGACATTCACTGGAAACTTTCAATTAAATTAGCCCTTGCAGTGACATGCATGACAACACTTGTAATTGCTCTGTTGTGCAGCTTTAAAGTGGCAGTAGGCAACAATTTTTTGGCATAATTTGGCAAAAAATTCAATAATAACCTTTCAGCATATTGTAATTCAAGTGTTCTGAGCGAAAACTAGACTTCTGCTCCTCGTCATGTCTCTGTTTTCAGGCTTTAGAAAAATCTAGCCCGTGACGGCAGATTTTGACCAATCACAGGTCATTTCAGAGAGAGAGAGAGAGCGTTCCTATTGGCTGTGCTCCGGTCATGTGACCAGAACTTGGCTTCCTTCAACAGATTTTACAATGGCGGCGGAGTCACAAACTTTCTCATTTTACAGCTAAACAGTAACTACAAGATGATTCTGAAAACACTTGAGGTGAGAAATAGGCATTAAAGTAACAGAATATTGATTCATATTTGATCAGCGCTGCCTAGTTTGACCGTTTGGTCGGATATCGCGAGTGATTGACAGCCGGCTCTCATAGACTGCAGCTGGCAGCGGACCTTGTTTTCCTCCGGTAAGTGAAATCCTTCAGATGCCGTTAGGAGCACCGGAGGACACAGTAGGACACAGAGGAACAGGATTTAACTCAGGTTACCTGTTTCATGAACTACTGTCACGATATAGGGGCCGTTTTCTAAAAATAACTTTTTTAAATCATATTTGCGCCAATATCGCATACTGCAGCTTTAATTACCACCATAATAATATTAATATTAGCAAATTAGTTCACTTAACTGACACACTGGTTATTTTTTACAACAGGCAAAACGCTAGGGCTAGGGCTGGGACGATACACCTTTCTCCCCATTCGATATTACCACGATACTTGGGTGCCGATTCGATACGTACTGCGATTGTTAAGTATTACGATTTATTGTGATTTTCGTTAACTTTTTTAACACTAGACGATGAGAAAAAGTTGAATCATTTACTTCTAGGGTCTTTTACTTTGGAAAATATCTAAATTAATACGGTAAAAATGTTTGATTTTCAGCATGTATGTAGTCAGAGATGTCCTGAAGTCAAATATTTCAGTCATTGTCAGGAATTATTTATTAATACTTCTCCAGCAACCCAAAAATAAAGACATTTCCCTCACAAATTAGTGGTATTTTCTTTTAATTTATAAGGGACATGTAATGTTTTATACTTCTGGTGAATATAATCCAATTAATCTTATTTCCATATATGTATTTTGTAAATACAGTTTCCTTTGTTAAAACCTTATTTTAAAAAACCAGACGTGTGAACTGATTTGTTTTGCTGGTGGATGGTGCATGCTGGGATATTTATGCTGCCCTACTGTCCAGCGTTGCATACTGTAATATTTCACCAGATATAGTATGCAATGCACGTACTAGTTTCATACTAAGGTTTCGGACATACTAAAATATCTCACATACTGTTTGTTAGTTATGGTATAAAGGTAAATAGAAGGTAAATAAATATGAGCATTATAAATAAATTATAAATAAATTATGTGCGATAGCAGTAGTGTGAAAATTATATACACGTGAACAGGACAACAGGGACAGTGCAAAAACAGATGGCTATAAATAGCATGTTTAGTATGGACTTTCAGACACAACTGCTGCAGACCTTTTCATTGCCATTCTGTTGCTAGGGCAATAGCTTTGGTCCGAGTTTACTTCCTGTCAGCTACTGCATGAACAACCATTGCGACAGGAAATACAAAAGGACCAATTAGAACGCTTATGTTGTGACGTTGTAAGCGGTCTATTAAAGTAATTATTTATCAATTATACAACCGGAATTATATAGGTAATGTTGCTATCCATCCCATAAAACACAAAATATATATAATTCAGCTTCAGATTATACTTGGTGAATTCCACATCCACAAATGGAAATGGTCTGACTCCAAACAACCTGCTTTCGTCGGTTACTTCTTGAACTCGAGCAGTATGGCACCTTACTGGAAAATGTCCAAAACCAAAAAGCTGTAAAGTCTCTCAATATTTTAAAGGAAGTACATTTTCTTGAACGCTGAAAAGACTTGAAATGAATGGACATTGAACTCCTCTGGCATTAAGGTTTTTTTTTTGTCGTTTGTTTTGTACTGTTTATTGTATTCCCTATACTTTTGTACTTGTCTTTTGTTGAAAATAAAGTTCTGAAAAAAGAAAAAAAAAAAAAAAACTTTTTTTTTTTTATCAATTATACAACCGGAAACTCACACAATTAAACATCAATTAACCGACAACAACGTCACACCGCGGCGGGTTTACTTGCATTATAAGCCACCACTTCAAACATGTAAACACAGTTAGTTTGAATTACTCACCTGTCTGAAAGGTGTTGTGTGACGTCCTCCACAGTCTCTGCTCGGTTATTACCAGTATAACCAGTCCACTCGGCCTCTCCGTCCCACCGGAACCAGTCCCAGTGTCTCTCTGTCCCACTGCGCTCCTCAAAATGTCCAAACAAAGTCCTCTCTGGCGGTAAAAGTCCTCTCCGCGTCCACCGTTAGCAGCATGTTAGGTTCGAAGATCCAGAATGCACCTGTTCACGTAAAAACGTGGGTGCGTTCGATTTGGGTCACGTACCGTGCGCGCCGGGTGGGGCCGTTAAAAACCAGTTCATTAAGGTAGATGCAAACCCCGCCCTCCCTACTGGAACTGTAGCAAAGTACAATACCTGAGATAATACAACATACTAAAAAAAAGTACACAAAAATTACTTTGTTACAGTAATGAGAGTAAATGTAATCCGTTACTTCTTCCACCCCTGAGGCAAGAAAAAGAAATAAAAGTTTACTCATTTTTTTTATTAAATGTATTCTCTCAAATCTTCCCAGAGTTAGTAAATTAGTTATTTAGTAAATTGATTATTAATTATCTGGTATGATTATAGCTGGTTACTGATTACCTTTTATTATTTTAAAGAACTACTGGTTTTAGTATTTGAAACTAGTCTTTTATTATTTTGAAGAACTACTGATTTAAGTATTTTAAACTAGTCTTTTAATAACTTTTATTATTTTGAAGAACTACTGGCTTTTTGGTATTTGAAACTAGTCTTTTATTATTTTATAGAACTACTGGTTTTAATATTTGAAACTAGTCTTTTATTATCTTTTATTATTTTAAAGAACTACTTGTTTTAATATTTGAAACTACTGTCTTTTATTATCTTTTATTATTTTGAAGATCTACTGGTTTTAGTATTTGAAACTAGTCTTTTATTATTTTGAAGAACTACTGGTTTTAGTATTTAGAACTATTGTCTTTTATTATCTTTTATTATTTTAAAGAACTACTGTCTCACACTAAACATGTGATTTTATATTTCCTTCATATATTTGACAGATTCAACTCATTAACTGACATCAAAATAAATGAACTGGTGCAGCACTGTTTGGTTTTAATGTGTTCCCAAAGGTCGTTTTTAGAAGCACATCTGTTGCGAGTGGTTTGCATAAACTAATTTAAAGACTCCCTGTGAAGTTCCTTGCATGCACACAGAATGTGAGTAATGCAGGCTAATAGTTCAGTGATTTCCCCTCAGTGACGGCTAATAGACTGAATCTCTGCACTGATTTGCTATTTAACTGTTGATCTGGATGGAAAACGGTCATAAAATAGAGTCATTAAGTAGTGCTCATAATGACATGATCATGATTAAAGGAGTATTGTTCACCCAGACACAAGACAAAAACTCCAGTTCCCATCATCCTAATGTCTCTCTGCAAAAACACCAAGTCAAAGTGACACTCGGCAGCTCATTTAATTCCAACAGGAAACGCTGCCGTTCCCTCAGAAAGCATTGTTGAGTCTCTTCTTCTTCTGTTGTTTTTCACACCTTTCAGCCAAGTATGACGTGCGAGCGTTCAGTAGCCGGCCTGTAAAGATGTGATTATCACAGTAGTGTTATAGTGCATGGCGTTTTTCCAGTGCACTGCTTTCACTTGTGCTTAAGACATGATTACAAGCTGCTTTTTAACAATATCCTTCATTATGATAGAACAGTTTTGGTTCAATGCATTGAACCTGGACAGTTTGATTTCAGATAGAAACATAATAAATACACAAACAGGGTGGTTTTAACAAAACTAACATTTAATAACACGACACAAATAAATGTTGGCAATTACATAAAATAGGCAAAATGTTGATTTAAATCAGGAACTAACTGATCACTGATTAAATAAACATATTAATAAAACAGATTAGGAGTCTGACCAGACATTACATCATTTCTGTCAGTGCCAAAAAAATAGATATAAAAAGGTTTGATACCCGGCCCTGTTCGTGATATATGAGACACATTAACATGATATATTACTACTAGTACATAGCTAAAAAATATATTTTTAGTTTGCGTTTTTAAAAACACATATCAATCATTGAGATTGTCATTGGGGAGGTTTATATGCAGCCCTGTGCTTTATTGATAGCTCGGTTATGAGTCTCATATTCAATATAAAACGATAAAGAGGACATTTACAGGCGTAGTTGAGGTCTTGTGTTGGTCCCTGCACATCTCATTGATGCTTCTTTTCATATGAAACTGTCTCCTTAATTCTCCAAACAGACTATGATGTGTGTGTTATGAATGCTTCAGGGAGCAGCAGAGCTAAAGGAGACAGTAATAGTTAGAATAGACAGACTGAAGTTTAATCTTTCCTCTCACACACTGGTTGATCTCTCTCTCTCTTTTTTCTACATTCAGATGCAAGTTTTTCAGTTTGACGGAGACTCCGGAGGACTACACCATCATCGTGGACGAGGAAGGCTTTAAAGGTGGGCCTCTCTCTCTCTCTTTGTGGATCTTTGAGGTCGCTGTGGCAACCATAGATCGGCAGGAAAAGATCACACTGTGTAATCTGTGATTCTGTCCGGCACCGCGTAGCTTCGGCTGCCAGTGTTTGAGCACACTTTGTCATTATTGGATGTGAGGCCGAGCTGCCAGTCGCCGTGTTTTTGTTGGTCGGCTGATTGAGTGAATTCATGTCATTACACACCCTTTTCCAGGGTGACCCTCCCCGGTTACCCTGGAGACTACAGGCTATTTGTTGCATAACTGGCGCAGGTATTTTCTACTGGCGACTGGCTGGGAGTGTGTATGTGCTCTCTCCTCTGTTGAACCACACTGTTAAACTAAACCATGCAATGTTAGACTCATTTTTTGACAATTTAAACTTCCAGAAGACGCTAAAAAGATATTTTTCTGACCTTTTATATGGGCGGAATATGTCCATGTGCATTTTAATACAGTAAGGGATGATTAGCACTGACGTGAACATTATAATGTCTGAGAATTATTACACAATTCAGTAACTTATTAAGGTGAACATGCAGCAAATGTTAATCTAGGGTTAATATTATTGAATATCCTGCTTAATCTACTGCATGTTAAAGGTTGTTGATTAACTAAACTAGACTGAAGTCAAGTTTTTTTTTTTGTTGTTTTTTTTCTAGACTTCTTCTGGAATCTTTGATTTTTTTTAAATTCTATTTATTTATTTATTCATTTATCTATTTATTCTTATTTTGTATTTTATTTTATAAATGATTATTATCATTATTATAATTAGTATAATAACAATGATTATTATTATTATTACTATTATTATTATTATTATTATTATTATTATTATTATTATTATTATTAACAAAACATGACATCAATAAACAAACAAAACATTAAACAATCATACAAAAATCACACTAAAACAGACCAGAATACAAATCAAACCGATGCAAATGTGATAAACACAAAACACACAATTTATATCAGGAGTAAATAAAATACAAAACATTAAAGATATAATAAAACAAAAGAAGAAAATATTAAATAAATGAATTTTTGTCGAGAGAAAAAAGAAAAGAAAAGCTTGATTCTACTTCATGTATACAAATTAATTTAATTATTGTACAGAAAAATCTCTTTATATTATTTAAAAATAATATTTAAATTGTAAATTAAATAAAAAATATATATATTGAAAATAAATAATTAAACCGACAAAAACAAAGCAAACAAAACATATTAAAAAAGGGTATGTGTTTTAAAGTTGATCTAATATAGCACCTTTCATAGAACAAGATCACAAAGTGCTTCACAATTAAAATGGTTAAAGATCAGACCATAAAAACAGTAAATGAAACAAACAATAAAACATAAACAACAACCAGTGGACAGCACGAGGCGACACAAAGGTCATGTGTATAAAAGATTAAAAACAGGAACAAGAACACAAAAAATGAGGAACAACTATTAGTCATGCTCATTGCTCACCACAACTTCCCAGTTTCTTTTCTATTTATTCCAAACTGGTGTTGAAAAAATGTATCATTACTTGTGCATTTTTTCCAGTAAAGAGCTATAAAAAGTATAAAAGATTTATGAACTGGCAGCAGGTTATATCACTATTGTACATTATGAATACAGCTCAGTGGTACAACTACTATTACTGAAAGAAATACATCAAAAAGCCTCTTTTAGCTGCTCCTGAATCAGTGTTGTCTGGTTGGTTTTGTGACAGAACTCTGTGTTTATTCCCAGAGCTGCCCCAGTCGGAGCACATCAGTGTTGCGGACGCCACGTGGTTGGCCCTCAACGTGGTGTCGGGGGGCGGCAACGCCTCCAACTCGCAACCCATCGGAGTCACTAAAATCGCAAAATCGGTCATCGCGCCGCTGGCCGACCACAACATCTCTGTTTTCATGCTGTCGACGTATCAGACCGACTTCATCCTGGTGAGTAACGTCCCGATGCTGCTGCAATTACAGAATGTAAATACATTGAAAGGCTATTTCACCGCCATGTTTCTACAGTAGCCCAGAACGGACGTTGGGCTCGACCACCGTACTTCTCCGTCACGCTCGGCACACGGGAGAAGTTTCAGTTGAATGCAATCTGCAACCTCACCACTAGATGCCGCCAGATCCTGCACACTGCACCTTTAAAAACAAAATAAATCAAATTTAATCAGCAAAAACAGAATAAGAAAAAACACATTACAATAATCATAACTGACGTTGAGGTTTTCTTGTTTTGTGTCATTGAATAATTGCGTTTAATACGTGCTTAAGAGCCGATTATTGATCAGGTTCACAGCTTCAAGAGTTGCATTATTTGTCTATTATGCAACACAATTGTCTTCGTCCACAGTGCCTGACGTGAAAAAGCAATAACCTTGGATATAGCGTCCCTCTCACAGCCTCACTTCCTATTGATTCAGGCAGAAATCCTCTCCCTCATACCGAAGCCTCTCTGGCCACAGGGAGTGTGTTTTTATTGCCTTGCTTTAGTGGAAAAACAAGGTCTGCTGAGCAGCTCTGGCATGTTTATGAAAATGAAAGAAAAAAAAAAAAAAACAGCGTCGATGTTGATAATCTGTTACGTAAAGGGGATCAGCGGCTCAGCCTCAAGCTGGAATTCCAGGTATCGTACTCGGGCCTGTTTCCTGTCTCCTACCCACAATCCTAATAATTGGTGTATCAGATCAAAAGAGGCACCCTGTCGCCCACATCCACCACCCATCTCCTCTCTCTGTCCTCGTCTCACGCTGTGTCGGATTGCATTACTGAGTCTCTGAGCAGACCAAAAGACAGACCAGCTTAAGACGTTTTTTTTCCTCTGTTCGGATCTTTTGTGTTACATAAAGCAGTAAAAACCTGACCCAAATGTTGAATATTAGACGGAGCCATGAGTATCCTGACTGAGTCAAGCTGCTACACACCAGCTTCACACACACACACACACACACACACACACACACAGAAATTCAATTGACGTAATAGCTGTCACCCTCGGTAAGGAAACACTCTGTTACTCTCTTTCGTCGGCTCCAGAGTTCACCTTTGTATCAGACACAACAAAGGAGCAGAGGTAGGGAGTACATTTACTCCGTTACTTATACTCAAGTAACATTTTTGAGTAAATTGTACTTATTAGAGTAGTTTTAATGCAGCATACTTTTACTTAGATTTTTAGAAAAAAAAAACATTTTCTCCGTTACATTTGGATATAATCATGTATTACTTTTATTTTTTATTATTTTATGCATTCATGATCCGTTAATAGGCCGCTGGTCAGCTGGTCCAAGGTCTGCTGGCGCTTTGTTATCCTACCGCAGCCACGCCTCCGTTCAAAGCATCCATAAACACACACAGTACATCATGCTTCAGTCGTTACTCGCTACTCAAGCAACTTTTTAATTAAATACTTACTTATTCTCTTACTTAAGTAGTTATTTTAGCTACTTTTACTTCTACTTCCATACTTTTTTTTTTGCAAAGTAACAGTACTTTTACTTGAGTACAGCTTTTGGCTACATACCTCTGCAAAGAAGACACACTCAGCTCCATTATATTTGATATGTACATATTTATAGGTTTGTATTATGTTGAAGCAACTTACAGTAACTCTTTAAATGTTTGCTGCTGTTTAATTCTGTTTATTTGATGGCAATATTTTCACAATACAAAGACATTTAAATACAAATTTGATAATATTTTGATGGATTTTTTTGCCCCACTTCCATTCGTATTCCAAAGTTTTTCCCTTTGACCCGCGTCCCTCTCTTACACAAGATGTCTCCACAACTAATCACTAAATCTCCATGAATTTTAGCTGTAGATATTTATGATCCAACAAAGATTAATCTTAAGTCTGGGTAAAGCAAAAATAATCTGTTCTGTGTTTGTCACACCACAGAAAAGCCAAATTTGAATGATTAAAAAAAATATCCAAGTTTATAAATTAGGTTTCAAAATCGTGAAAAAGATAAGTAGTATTCTCTGCTCTGAAACACTGTCCGCTGAAGGCAGTATATTGCTGTACCGAAACGGTATTTCTTGTCTATTATTCTTGTATTTTATTGTATTTCATTCCATTCTAATTGGAAGTATTTTCTTCATTGTGTTTTTAAATGTTGTTCTAATGAATTCTTGTGTATTGCGTCTACTTTTGTACTCATCAGAGGCAGAGATAATGTTCCATATCCCTTTCCTCCTCCACGCGCTGAATATAAACTGTCTGGAGATTATCAAAAGCTATTTTATTATAATGTAGGAAGTCATTAACAGAACTAAATGTAGATGAAGCGGGGCGAGAGAGTGGGCACGCTAAATTATAGCATTTCATCACAAAATAACTCAGTGTAGGAATATCATGTGAAAGTGGGATTTCCCTTTGAAGCAACATTTTGTTCTCGACTCACCTCGTTGGTTTATTTCGTCCTCAGGTCCGAGAGCGAGACCTGCCGATGGTCATGCACACGCTGTCTTCCGAATTCACTTTGCTTCGGGTGGTCAACGGAGAGACTGTTGCAGCTCACGATCTGGGAGTCACCAACGGCTTCGTGAAGCCTAAACTTGGTAGGCCTGAAAAAAAAAACATTTATGTGTTTACTTAGAAGCAAAGTTGTGAAGAGCATAAACATATTCATAATATAACAGTATTTTAAAGCACTTTTGTTAGACTCTTTGCTCTACACATATCTACAGTTTTCAACACTGTCACCATCATCTGTTCAACATCAACATGCTTGCTGAGATTTTACTGAACGTAGTTCACAAATATTAATACCCTCCATCACTTATATGAGGATGATGTTTCCTGGTGTCCCTCGAAGGAAATCAAGTGGAAATGCATTCATCATGCAGTACCGTCCATGCTACTTGGACTGGCTTTTACAATTTACTGTAGCACAGTACTCACATATTAAACAGTGGTGGGAGAAGTACTCAATACTACAGTGTAGAAATACTCTGTTACAAGTAAAAGTCATGCATTCAAAATGTTACTTAAAGGTGTAGGTGTTTTAAAGCGGGGTTGTATGAGGTACTTCTCCATAGTCAGTGTATTACCTACAGTAGATGGAGTTTGGAGAAACAGTCAGGAGTACCAGCACGGGGTCAAATCAATGTACTGCTGTGGACGGATTTTAGACACCTAAAAGAATCAATATCAGTTTAAGTGTACGCTATATTTAGAATATTTTCACCAGTTTACCTTCCCGTCAGACAGCTATACAGTCTATGTTTCCAGACGGGGAACTGAAGCCGTTATCTATGCCCTCGCCAAAGCAACCAGACTCCATTGACAAAAACCTGTAATTTTGCCTCTCAGAACACAGGAGTTGCTGGTTAACCGCTGCCTCGATCGGTTAGTTTGTTTGTCTTATTTTGTGTCTTTGTTTAGTTCAGACAAAGGTTGGTGAATCTGAACTAACCAAAGTCACACAATAACACAAACAAACTAACCAATCGAGGCAGTGGTAGACCAGCGAGTCCTGTGTTCTGAGAGGCAAAATTACAGTTTTTTTTCAAAGGAGTCTAGTGGCTTTGAAGTGAGCGTAGATAACGGCTTCAGTTCCTCGTTGGCAACATCTGTTGGCAAAAATATTCCAAATGTAGCGTACACTTAAACTGATTTGGATTCTTTTAGGCGCCATGCTGTTACTCCCCTTTGTCCCCTTTGAAGTTCAGCTTGAAAGTTCATTCTTGACCTTGAACACGGCAGTTATCAAAAATGTGATGAGATTGAAAGCTCGTTATTGTCAAATAGACCTTTGTAATTAATTAAATTTATAATTAAATGAATAATTCTTGGCTATATTGCTGCCCTCATGTATCAGATCTTTTTTGTTTTTCAGTGCCCCGTCCCATCATTCACCCGTTATCTAGTCCCAGCAACATGTTCTGTGTGACCAGTCTGGACCCGGACACACTGCCCTCTGTAGCCACCCTGCTCATGGACGTCATGTTTTACTCTGGAGGGTAAGAATGATTTAGTGTTAGGTGTCATTAGGTGAGAGATTACCAGAATTTGATTTCTGTGTATTTCTGTCTTCAGGTCAAAAGAGCCCGGAGCGTCCAGCGAGGACTCCAGCCACATCCGCTTCTTCTCCTTCTCCCTGATCGAGGGCTACATCTCTCTGGTCATGGACGAACAGACAACTCAAAGGTAGAAAAACACCTGTAACACAAACAACATATTTATAATGCTGCTGTGTAATTAACCACACAGACGTTGTTTTCTTTTAGTCAGTTAAGACCGGGACATTATGTTTACGCAGGGGTAACACAGTTATGATTGTTGTTTGAGGGGGCGTTTGGTTTGTTGCTAAGCGATAGCAGAGCGGTTGGGCATATACGATGTACTTAAGTCACAGCGGGGTTCAGTGTGACTCATTTATTCTCCGCTGGGTCTCACAGTATACTCTCTAATTAAGCAGAAAGGCCATAAAGAAAACCTGAGCAGCTGCAGATCTCTATGAGCATCCCATCATAGATGGTCCATTCACAAAAGAGGTATATGGGTCAGTGATGTCTTAAAGCCATGTGGAGGTGAAATAATAATTGGACCAAACTTTTTTTTTTTTAAAGTTCACATTTTGCTACTGCGGCATATAGGTCAGCCTCGTCCCCAAGTTTATGTAAGACCTAACGTGTTGCCTTAAAGGAATAGGTCACCCATTTTACTCCACTACTCTACAATGGCTCTCTTATTCGGCTCGGCGGGTTGAACAGCGGTGACAGAATTCACCTGCTGATGCTCGTCTGAAAGGTTAATAAGTTAGCTGCTTCTTCTGCAGCACCACACGGTATCTGTTAACTGTGCCAGGTGTCGGACATTTGTTAACTAGAGCAAAACAAAGAAGTGCTTTTAAAGTAGAGCGAGGCAAACATTTGAAGGTGAGAAACTTCCCAAAAAAAACTATGTAAAATATCAGATCAGAAGAAGATCAGAAGAGTAGCAGTACCGCTCTGTAAAAATACTACAAGTAAAAGTCTTACATTCAAGATTTCACGTAAGTAGGGCTGGGCAATATGACGATATGTATCGTCAAAACGATATAAAAGTGTCTATCGTGTATATTTTACTATATCGTTTCCATCGCGATGGGCTAGGGCCTATATTTATTTATTTATTTATTTTTTCTCTATAATTTCACTTAAAACTGATAATAATAAGTGCTAATTTTGCACTCAAGTTCTTAAAATGAGAAAATACTTTCACAGTATCATGTGGTTATTTCATATAGAATATTTATTTATTGAATTACCAGAAAACAGTTACCAACATTACTTCAGTTGTACTCAAAGATTATATTCTGTTCCATAAACCAAACTATTATATTTTACTGTATATATATTATTATATTTAAATTAAATATATATATATTGGCCTCTAATCTGTTGAGTGCATTTCTTTGCACTTTGTTCTCTTCAAGGTTCCCAAACAATGTCCTCTTCACCAGCGCTTCTGGTGAGCTTTGGAAAATGGTTCGCATCGGGGGACAACCTTTAGGGTTTGGTGAGTTTTATTTGCCAAAAGGCCAATTTGATGTTGCTACTGTCAGACACATATGATGGTAAAATTAACAGTTACGGTATCAGAGATTAACCCATCTTCAAACACGGTGTTTATTCTGCAGTATCAGTACAATAAATATACTCAAATCATGGATGAGCACCGTAGTACAGATCCCACAAAACAACCTACTTTCAGAGAATTTCACACCTTACAATGACTTCATCTCTCAACAGAAGTTAGCAACACATTTAACAACTTTCTTCAGCTGTCAGGATCAGAGTTGATGTGTTAAATCTTAAAGCATCAGGCGATCTAATCTGTCCGTCAGGTGTTGATTGGTGCTGCCTGCCTGTGCTATCCGAACAAGCTGCTAACACAGTAAAGACATACAGATAATTACTGTATAACTTCATGTGGAAACTGTTGTAGCCAATACTTGTTAGCATTAATGCTCTGTTTAATCACCGATTCATGAGCAGAATTTACTACAGACAGTCGGTAATATGGAGAATTATTTGTTTTGCAGATGAGTGCGGCATCGTGGCTCAGATATCAGAACCTCTGGCAACGGCTGACATTCCAGCTTACTACATTAGTACCTTCAAGTTTGACCACGCCCTGGTAAGACGATGATTCAATACTGTATATCTGCTGTAGAGCTGCAACAATTAGACAATTAAACGATTAGCCGATCAACAGAAAATAACTCTTTTGATAGCTGATGAATCGTTTTTCAAGCAGAAATGTCAAACATCTGATGGTTCCTGGTTCTCAAATGTGAGAATTTGCTGCTTTTCATTGTCTTACATATAATAAATGTCATATTTCTGGATGTTGGACTGTATGAAAGACGGAACCTGCCAAAATCGAAAATAAATGAATAAATAAATGACTCGATAAATAAATATGTCATTAAATATAGCAAAAATAATACTAAAAATAAATGTAGCCATTAATTTAGTGATAAAATGTGACATAAATTGATATTTCTGTTTAATTTTCTGTTAAATAAATAAAAAATAAATGAAAAATAAATGCAAAAATAATAAATACATTTTTGAATTTAATAAAAATAAACACATAAATATAAACATAAATAAATAAAAGGGAAAAATAAACAGAAGATTTGATCAAATGTGACATAAATTGATATTTCTGTTTAATTTTCTGTTAAATAAATAAATAACAAATAAATGCAAAAATAAATAAATAAATTTAAAATTTAATAAAAAATAAATACATGAATAAATAAGAGAAAAATTAAACAGAAGAGTAAATAAATATAGGAAATAATACAAAGCAAATTAAAACAGAAATATCAATTTATGTCACATTTTTAATATTATTTTTGCTTCATTTAACGACAGATTTGTGTATTCATTGAGTCATTTATTTTTTTTATTTTCCATAGGACTGTTGGTCAGACAATACAAGATCTTTAATTTAATTTAATTGTGATGGAAATGTTTCATTGTTTTCTGATATTTTACGGCCCAAACGATTAATCGATTAACTGAAAGAATGATCGTTAGTTACAGCTGCTGTCAGATTGCTATAAAGCCTCGTCTCGTCTCCAGGTTCCCGAAGAAAACATCCAAAGTGTGATCGGCGCTCTGCGGACCAAGAGCACGGCGCAGTGAAGGAAGCCGGAGGAAAAACGATGACCGCTTTCAAAGTCATTTCGTTCAAACGTTTATCATGTCCAAAAAGTGCCAAGAGTTTATTAGCGGACTACTGTGGATCGGCTCTGAAAGGAAGGGATGTAACCACGGAGCGTGGGTGGCGTACGGGGCGGGGGGGAGTGTGACGGTGTGTTAGCGATGCCTTTGTTCGGCCCTTTTCTTCCCCCCCCGCCCCACCTCTCCTTCCTTCCCTGTTACTGGCGGCCCCCCCACTGCCTGCTCTGCTTTAGTTTACCAGACTGAATATGTTTCTTTTCCTCTCTAAAGCTGCTCCTTCCCACTCCCTGACCCTCCTGAGCACCATACTGTATTAGTTACATAATTCCTCTCATGGAAGGATGACGAATGTACTCTCAAAAAAACGAAAGAAATTATATATATCAAGCTCTCCATGTTTCTTTTTTGTTTTCCACAGGTCATTTCTCAGTGCCAAGATGTTTGAATGCCTAAACCGATGCCTTTTGTCAAAATACTATACGTGTGTGTGCAATTGTAGGAGACAATTCTTGAGACGGCCAGCGATGACGCAGCGCCGGGTCGGGTGATACGGTGTGTTTTTGTGTTTCTTTTGCTTTTTTAGTAGCTGTTGAACATCGTTTAATTACAGCAATGATCTTACTGGAAGAGTCCATTGTTTAAATTCAGACGCTTGATCCATGACCTTGATGAGGAATTATAATTTTAGTGTTTTAAAAAGTAATATGCATTCACGCTGTGAGCAACCTGGTTGATGAGTCACTCAAAATTAGCAGATTTTTTATTTTTTATTTTTAATGAATTCTTTGGCTAGCAGCACAATTTATGTGATATTAATCAATGAATGACTTCAGAGTCGGATTAGTTTATTAATTGATTACTTGGTCGAGAGAAAGTTAATCAATGACCCTTTTTGATATTTGATTAATAATTCAAATAATTTTTCAAGAAATATTCTCGACATTTCGACATTATTTTCTACATTTCGACCTTATTCTCGACATTATTTTCTACATTTTGACCTTATTCTCAACATTATTTTCTACATTTTGACCTTATTCTCAACATTATTCTCAACATTTCGACATTATTTTCTACATTTCGACTTGATTCTCGACAATATTTTCTATATTTCGACCTTATTCTTGATTTCGACATCATTCTCTACCTTTTGACCTTATTCTCGACATTTTGACATTATTTACTATATTTCGACTTTATTATTCTCGACATTTTTACATTATTTTCTACATGTTGACCTTATTCTCGACATTTTGACATTATTTACTACATTTCAACCTTATTCTCGACATTATTCGCGACATTTCGACTTTATTATTCTCAACATTTCGACTTAATTCTCGAAATGCAAAATAATAATAAAAAAAAAAATGTTCCTTTATGCCTGGCCCTTATCTAAAAACTATTCCGTACATTTGTTTAATCCGGAAATAATAGTGAACTAAAATCAACATTTTGTAGCTTTACGGGGCGTTAAATGCTCTAACTATTCCTCTATTAATTACTGTATATCTGATGGAAGGATGTTGTGTTTTCTGGTCACTTCATGTTGCTCACGGTGTGAACCCGCAATAAGACTTGGTGATAGCGTGCAATGATGGAAATCATCTACAATAGTAATAAATTACTGAGCCACTTTGACAATGTACTAGAATAATGAGATAAACATAAGCTATGGATCACACGGGGAAGAAGCCCTGGTGTCCATGTGTAGGTGTTGAAGCCGCCCTTCTCCTGCCCCAGTCTGCACTTTAATGCAGGTTCCCCCCCCACAGGCCTGCTGTACTGATGTGAAACCAGGGGAGGGCTATTTACTGTAGGAAGATCCTGTCCAGATGAGGACGTTTCTGTTGGTCTTAAGCATTTGGTGATGTTTTTCTTTCTTTCTTTTTTTTTTTTATTTCACACCACCTAACAACAACCTTTCTTCTGATCAGCCTTGATGAGTAGAAACCCTGTATTTATCAGTGTTAAAACAGGAGGAAGGTGACATTTCTTCTGATTCCATTTCAAAGAAAAAAAAAGTCGAAAGCTTTTCATTTTGGAGCTTTTTGTGTGGAAAAAAAAAATAAACAATTTTTTTTGGGTTTTTTTTTGGAGCTTGTTGCGTGTTCAGTTTTCACCAATGTGTCATTCTTTACTTAACAACGGGGATTGTCCTCTCACTGTTATTTGCTCCCAATGTGTACTTTAAATCAATAAACTGGTGACATCTCTGCCCAATGTGGTCGTCAGCGCCTCAACATTAACTGTAAATCAGTATTTTTTACATAGAAATTGGAAAATGATATGCTACAGATGGTAGCAGTAGTAATAGAATGCAAAAGTATCAGTAATATACAAGTATATTTCATTTTAATATTAATATCATCAGCTGATGAGGAGTACTGAATATGTGGTAAGGGAACAGAATAGTACATGCAGCAGGGACACAAACTGGAAAAGTGACGGATGTGATCTTGTGCTTATAATAACCTGCCGAGCACAAACAGCAGCAGTGATGTTGACGGTCTGACGGTGTTTGTTACATCAGTACTTCATCAACTCAACAGGGACTTGTTTTCCACAAGTGAAAAAGACACTTTAAAAACCCCTCGGAGCCGCCAGCATGACAATAAGCATTTACAAAACAGCACTGGTCTTTTTGTTCAGGTGAAATACTGCCTAAAAATATAGGTACATTTAAATGTGATTTTTTTTTAATACTGCAACTTGGTATGCATGGTCCACTGAGGATGAATCCTAATGATTTAGGAGACCACTAACTGGTCCAAATTTCCACTTGATTAACATTTTGCTTCAGATATCCTAAAATGTAACAGTCAGATTTCCATTAAATTTGCAGTGGATGGTCGTAGTCCCCAGAGGGTGTTTCCTACTGTTTTTGAGGATGCCTTAACCTTTTCTCTAAAACCACCATTAGGTCAAAATTTCCACGTGAAAGTTAGAAAATATGAAAATCTGAACAAGCAGATTCATGCTCCCCAGAGGATTAACCCTTTCCATTTTGGATTCTCCATCAAAAAGACAGTTACAGTAGATGCATGTAATTTGACTAAGGTTGGGTAAGGGTGACTTCAACACAATGCAGAGATGTTCCAATCAGAGTATCAAATGCTTTTCTGGAGATATGACATATCAGCGCTGGGAAATAGAACAGTGGTGTATCCCGAAGCATTGATGAGCATAAAACCATCATAAATTGCATCACAATGCCGAAACAGGATTGTTGGAAGGAATTAGTCTTCTGGTGCTTAACGAAAAACAAGTAAAATATGAAAAATATATTTTAAAAAGTGTAAAAGTACCACAAGTAGAGAGGAGAAGATATCTCACTGCCGTTTCGAAGCCTCTAGTTCGCATTTTGGCTGTCGCCATCTTGTTTTTTTGCAACCAGAAGTCACATGAGAGGGTGGAGCTAAGTACAACTGAACGCTGAATAAGACCAAAGAGGTTATAATTAACTTTCACGAGCTGAAAAAAAAAACTGTGAAAGGGTTAAAGTTCTCTAAAACTCTTCTAAACTCATGTTTACAATGTTTACTGAGGTAATAAATCAAGTGAGAAGTAGGCCCATTTTCTCATAGACTTCTATACAATCAGAGGAGTCGCCCCCTCCTGGCTGTTAGAAAGAATGCAAGTTAAAGGCACTTCAGCATTGGCTTCACTTTTCTGATACGGAGATTGCCCACTGACTTCAACTGAGCAAGGGTTTATTGGTTTCATTTGTAAAAGTTTATGAGCCATTTATTCTTTCAAAAGTCATATCGTCTCACTTAAATGCCCATCTGGACCTTTTCTGTAATGCACATCAATCAAAATCTCCGTCATATTGTGAGTTGTAACTGAAGCCTCTAGGGGGCGCTAGTGGGGTTTTACACCTGTAGTTATTATAATGTAATTTTAATTATAGCTTTATGTGAGGAAACATTTAGTACACACACCTGCCCTTCTGTCGCTGTCTTCCCCACAGTGACTCCTTCCTCCTCTCAGCCTGCAGCACATGGACGACAGCAGGGAGGACTGCAGGTATATCAGTTGTCTGTATTATTTGAGCTGAGTAAACAAAGCAGAGAACAGCCAGGTCCTTGTAGCCTCCACACGCCACCTTTCTCTCTGCTTCAGCTCACTTCAGCACACAGATGGAGGAGGAGGAGGAAGAGGAGGAGGAGGAGGAGGAGGGCTGCTCCAGCTGCAGAAACCCTCTCTGCAGAGCAGGGTTAAAGGAGAGGACATGGTCTGTTAGTGTTTTCCCTCATCATGATCATCTTTCTTCTTACATAATCCCCTACAGTTCAACTCTTTACCTGCAGGGGTGGATGTAACTAATTACATTTACTCTCATTACTGTAACAAAGAATCTCTTATACTTTTTAGCTTTATATAAACTATAGCTACACAATAACACAAACAAACTAACTGATCCAGGCAGAGGTAGACGAGCAACTCCTGTGTTCTGTGAGGTAATATTACTGTTTTTTTCCAATGGAGTCTGGTGGCTTTGGCGAGAGCATAGCTGGATACAACGGCTTCAGTTCCCCCATTAGAAAGGTCTGTCACGGCAAGGTAAACCAGTGAAAATATTATAAATATATAGTGTAAAATACACTTGTGGTAATACACTGACAATGGATAAGTAACCTCACTTCGTAACACCCAAACAATCCCTTTAATTAAAAGTACTTGATTAAATGTACTTTGCTATATTCAACCATTGCTTCAAATGTCTAAAAAATGACCTAGTCTTACTTGTACTTTTGTAAAGTTTCTTTACAGAAACTGTACTTTAACTTGTGTAAAACATTCTCGTACTCTTTCCACCCCTGCTTACCTCTCACTGTTCCCACTCACTGCAATTAGAGTAACAAGTCCAAACTCAAGCAGAGCTGCAAACAGAAGAACATCTCATCACTGCTAATTGAAATGCATCACTTTCCCTTGTTGAGCTGTGAGGTCGCCGGTGGGAAGTCTCCACCCACACGACGAATCTAAACTTTACCAGTGAGACATAAACAGCAGTGAGTCAGCAGCACTTCAACCAGACAAAGCTGGATATCAACAACAACACATTTTCCTCTATCGCACAGGATTTACTGGTGTCACCTTGCAGGATTTCTGGGTGTTAAAGCTTATTTTATTTCCCTGAAATATGGAACCAAAAGTGCAGCTGTTTGTAACGTCCACATTCATTAACCTTGACAAAAGTCCCTTTACTTTAACTAAAAGAAAAAAAATTATATTCTCTGAAATTTAAGTGGCAAATTTACAAGACAAAACACAAATTTGCGAGGTTCTAAAGTCATAAATTTGCGAGAAAAAACCTTGTGGTAAAAATAACGTGGTAATGCCAGCCACCGTCTGAGGATGGCTAGCGATGGCGATTGTGATGGCCTTATGGTCCTGAAAGATACGTTTTCTTTCATGTTCTTTCTGTGTTATTTTATGAAAATAATGCTGACATTGGTATGCACTGTACTTTAACCTCATAATCTTTGTACTTATTTTATCTTGAAAATTTGTGATCTTTTTCTCGTAAATTTACGACTTTACAATCTCACAAATTTGTGTTTTTTCTCATAAATTTACGACTTTATGATCTCGAAAATTTGTGAGTTTATTGTTGTAAATTTACGATTTTAATCTCAGAAATTATGAGTTTTTTCTGGGAATATCACCCCCCCTTCCCCGGCTGCTTAATTGTTATTTTTTACCAACAACAGCACTAATACCATCGTACTTTAGTTCTTCCTATGGTAAATCATTAATGACTGAGCTGACACATCTGTGAGATCAGTATAACTCTAAAGCATACAGTATATGTCGAGCATGTGACCTCACATTCTCAAATGTGACAGAACAGCTGGTGAAAACTGTAAATATATAAAATCAGGTTTTGTATTACAAATCGTCACTGTGTGATCTCACATCGTGCCTCACAGATTGATCACAGGTTGTACGTTTTATGCTCACTCAGTAGTTTTGTCATAAATACATTTCCAAACTCTCCGAGGGCCCTCGAGTTGTCACGATGATGAACAGCTCCAGAATGCAGGAAGTCAGCGGGGAGCGCTCTGCAACAACAGACTACAGCCAAACACTCACTGTACTGTAAGAATGAAACCATCCTTCAGCTGCTACAGTCAGCGGTTAATATCACGAAATTATTAGTCAAGGTTAAGTTCAAGATCAGCTTCAGATAGCTGCAAGGTTCAATCTAAAGAGATAATCGGTTATACTCTAATAATCTCTTGAAAGTTACAGTAAAGAACAGTTTGTTGATTTCCAGATCTGCTCCATTTAAATCCAAGTAAATATTCATTCATCATTCATGTGTTATTGTTGAATTGTATGCTTGTCTGCAGACAAATTGCACATTTCTGCATGAACGGACCGGTCGTGCACTGATTAAAGACTCCAAGTGTCAGCATTAATAATAATAAGTATTCGTTTGTGTTTTAGAATTGCTTTGGAAGTTTTAATATGCAGAACTCTTGCATGCAAAGAGACAATTTCCTATATTAAGTCAGTCCGTGCACAGAGCGTGCAAAACACTACATCACATGCTCAGTCCTCACCACATATTAGCAGCTCTTTAATGCTCATTAATAAGTGTACTGATCACCGAATCGATGAAAAATGTATATTCCTAACTATGTTTTCATTAAAACAAATTGCATATTCCCTTCCAGGAAACTTTCTGAGAAATCATTAGGAATTTACGTAAAATAAAGCTTCATCAAAATCTTTAACTCTAATTTCCGTATTTATTCACACGCAACTGATGTGGTAAATAAAAATATATTTATTAAGTCATTTTCTCCATTGCATGTTGTGTATTTTAATGCATCGGGAAAAGTGGGTTCATCCTCTAAAACATCCAGACTGGACAACATTATATATGCACAACATGCACGCACAGGTTGAAGTTGTAAGATTGATTCCTCTGAATGTGTTTTCTCCCTGGCAGAGGGCCCTCACCTCTATTTGCAGTTGGCAGCGAGATAATCATTTTTTTGCGAATTGTTTTGCCGTCACTGGCTTTTACAATGTTTTACAAATGTTTCATTGGCCTGCAGAGTAACACAACAAATTGTTTTAGACAATCTTAAAACCGCAAGAGTGAATCACTTCATTCACTGATCACATCTCTCTCACAGTCATTTTCCTGTGTGTCAAATGAAAACATTTTATATTATTAACCACCTGAAAGCTGACTGTGTTTTCTTGTGGGAAGCTTTTCTGGTTTATTACAACTTGAGTCTTATCCTATAGAAACTATACGATAGAAATGGCAAAAACACTGAAAATAAAGCCCAAGTTGTAATTAGAGCTGCAGCTACAACTCTCATTATTAATTAATCTTTTCAATTCATTTAGTCCATAAAATGTCAGAAAATAGTGTCTCAAAGGTCTTGCTTTGTCCGACCAACCCAAAGATATTCAAGTTAAATTATACAAAACAGAGAAAAGCAGAACATCCTCACATTGGAGAAGCTGCAACCAGAGAATTATTCACACATTTCTACTGTTTTGCTCGTCTTAATGGATTAATTGTTTCAGCTCTGGTTGTAATAAAACTATCCTTTGACGTCTTTCCCAGATGACCTTCATGTGGGGTAAAGTGAGCTGTGTCAGTGACAGTTTGCTGCAGAATCTACCGCTCTGCACTCGGCTTGACGTCACCGCCGGGCGGAGAGACACGAGGGTCCGCGTCTCCTGTGGAGAGCAGCTGGCTTCAAGACTCCAGCGCGGCCCCCCCCGATCGGCTCCCTGAGGCGCCCGCGGGGGGGTCAGCCAAACATCCAAACCTTTCATCCACTGCTGCAGGAACACAGGAGCTCACAGGAGGGACTTCACCAGCGCCACCATGTGGTCGACGCCACACGCTACGTCCACCACTTGACCCGGCACAGTCACCTGATGGAAAGTCACACAGAGACACAGCTTAAGAGGAGAGGAAGCTGGAGAAAGGAATAGATCGTTCTCATCACTAATTGGTTTACTGCAGTTTTATTAATCAAGTTAATTAACATCAGGGGCCAGTTGCATAAAAATAGACCTTGTTTTTTTCTTAAATATAACTTCACTATATTTAACTTTTACCTGTTGCAAAAAGCTCCCCATGAAATAGTTAGCTAAAAGTAGTTAAAAGTAATGGATAAACAGTTGAAATAGTTAGCTAAAGTAGTAAAAATTAATGGATAAACAGATGAAATAGTTAGCTAAAAGTAGTTAATAGTAATGGATAAACAGATGAAATAGTTAGCTAAAAGTAGTTAAAAGTAATGGATAAACAGTTGAAATAGTTAGCTAAAAATTAGATAAAGGTAATGGATAAACAGTTGAAATAGTTAGCTAACTGAATTTCTAACAGATTGTTAGCCACAAAGCTCTCACCTCAGCCAGGAGGAGAGGTGGTTAACTTTCCTACCTCAAATGAAGTCAGTCTTAATATTTATGCAACAGACAGGCTTACTGTAATTAGGTTAGTCTAACCTGACAATCCAAGAGCAGTTTAAGGCCAAGACTGGTCTTAAAATAAGTTATACAACTTTGAAAACTAGAAAACTTTCTGCACTGTCTGCATCATGTATTTTCTTTCTAACTCTGGCAGTGAAGAGAGGTTATCTATTAGTGACCCAGGGATCGCAGACGGTGCAACATCGATAAGCAGTCCTTCAAATCCTGTTAAAATGTTTTCAGTTGACGTGTTAATGTCAGTCTGTGAGACTTATATCAGAGTTCTCCACAGGGCACATTAAGGTTAGTACAGATTTTAGACCCTTCACACACATTTTACCCAGAAAATGTTCTTTCTGATACAGAAACACAAAGTATATTATATAACAAATACTGCTGTTTTTAAGTAACATGTTGTTCAGATGACATTATTACAAGCTTTGAAAGACTTGTGGGCTTGGGATGATAAGAATCTACTGTAATAATATGTAAAGTATGAAGAAACCATGATATTCCATACTGTGCAGTATGTGCATTGTATTTTGATTTAAAGAAAGAAGAAGTCAGACAAAACCCTTATTATTCTGAGCTCACAATTTGGTTTGCTTCTTCCTCTACGCAGTACGTCAGCTGCATGGTGGACTCTTTTGTTTGCATTACTAATATTGAATCAGTGTAGTCTTACTCTCCACGGGAAGTACTGGTCTTCTTTCTTCCCGATGCCCAAACAACCTCTGACATTCTTCCCCCAAACGAAGAGCTCGCCTCGATCTGCAACGCAACCATCAAACATCAGCACGCTGTGAGGCTGAGCGCCTGCTGAGCCTCAACACACGGCAGCTGCAGTCTGGAACAACGTCAGAGCTTTTAGCGGGGTGATCTTTGAGACATGCAGAATATAATAAAAAAATAAACAATATTCCAGTATAACTATGTCTAAAAATGCCATGCTGTCTAAACAAGAGCTGATGTTGAGACTCCTCGTCTTTGTTAAAACACAATTATCACACATATAGTACATTTAAACAATAAAATCTCTTTAAGCAACAATAGGAAAGTAAGTGTGTCACACACAAAAAGACAATCAGATGTGTATTAATAGAATCTCTTCACTCATCTAAAGACTTTAAAAGGTCCAATCTTTTATAAATTAATAACTTTAATTTTTTTTTCCCTCTATGGAGTCATAGGAGTGCCATAAAAAAGAATAAATCTGTAAAAGAAATAAGAAAACAAATGTGGAAATATTAAGACAAATAATAAAATATAAAAGAATAATTATATGCATTTTCATTTATTTTTTCCCATGTATTTATTCATTAATTTCTGTATATATTTATTTTATATATTTTCAAAATATTTATTTTCACATGTTTTTATTCATTTCTTTCTGTATATATTTATTTATATATTTTTTTAAATATTTATTTATTTTCACATGTATTTATTCATTTATTTCTGTATATATTTATTTATATATTTTTAAAATATTTATTTATTTATTTTAGTTTATGTCTGCAGGAATTGACTACTCAACCTGGGCAGGAAAAAACTAAATAAATGACATTATATAAAATAAAAAAACATATTTTTTGTGAATAAAAATATAAAACAATAGTTATTTACATGCAAAAAAAATAATAAATCATGTGCCAGACTATTTAAATGTACAGCAAAAAGTACAATATTTACTCAGACTATAGAAAAGTCTTTTTTGGGCAAAAATTGTGAAACAATGTGGCATATTCTTATTTTCCAGCTTCTCAAATTGCAGGATTTGTTGCTTCTGTTTGTCATAAATCAAAGTAAACTGAATATCTTTGGGTTTTGGACTGTTGGACAAACAAAACAGAACATTTAAATACGTCATCTTGACGTGTTTTCACTATTTTTTGACATTTCACAGGCTGAACGATTCAAACTAAAAAAAATAACCAGCAGATAAAATGATAATGAAAATAACCTGCTAGCTGCAGCCCTGAGTACAAATACCTCAGTAGTACTTGTGCACGGTACTCCAGTAAATGTTATTTATTAATTACTTTCTAATCACTGATTTAAGGAAATGGCAGTTCAAGGGTACAAATACTTCCTGTCTTAACTTTTTCTCATTTAAAAGTTTGAGTCTGACTAATAAAAACTGGCTTCAAGGTTTTTTCCTTCACCGTTCTCGTCGTCAAGGAGACCGTTCGCCTTCTTTAGAGATAAAAACAAGACGAGGAACGCTGCAGACTTTTCTATTCAGTGCCATAAACAGACTAAAGTACCTGACTCAACAGTAAACTGCTTCCCCAGACGTTTGTGCCTCACTTTTAGCACTTCAGTCTGGATGACACAGAGTGACTCTTTGCTGTTTAAGAGTTTTATGTTTCGATCTTTTAACCTTGCTGGAAACAAAAAAAAAGGGCTCCGGAGAATAAAGCCGATATTTTAAAGCAGCATCAGTAAATCTTGTATTTCACGGTGTGATGCTGACTTGAGGTAGAGATGACCTCTTAAAGTGATAAAAACAAACTTACCCGTCACTGCAGCAAAATGGTGGAGGCCACACCGGATCCTGGAGACGGCGACTGAGGGGTTGAACTCGGAGCGTCCAAACAGCGAGGAGGGAATCATCTCCGGGGTCGAGGATTCGGAGAGTTTGGGGCCTTTTCCCAGAATGCCATAGCCCCACACAAACACCTCTCCTTGTTCTGAAAAGATCCAGAGACACAAGGAATGATATTTATACAGTCAAAGACACTTTACCATTTTATACCAACAGGAAATGATACCAAGTTCAAGTTGTTTTGGTCATAAATCATAAATAAAGATTTAAAGATGTAAAGATTTAAGATCGAGAATAGATACAAATTATCAAAAATCCCTATTTTTTGAAACTTGACCTCTCTGTATAAAATGACCTGTGGTGACCTCTAGGATAATCACAGCCTCATGAAACTTTACAGCCACAAACTAGAGACCTAGAGCATTCAGAGGATGGATGGCTATATTTTTCTATATCGTATCTATCGTGATAGAGACTAGGCCTATATTTATTTCTTTTTTCTCTATAATTTCACTTAAAACTGTTCATTTTGCACTCAAGTTCTTAAAACGAGAAAATACTCTTCATTTGTCAAGTATTTATTTCACACAGGAGTAAACAAAATTAGGCTTTACCATGTGGTTATTTCATATAGACTATTTATTTATTGAATTACCATAAAACAAGCTATAACAAAATATGAAATTATCTATATTGTGATTGAAGATTTTGGCCTTCTCGCCCAGCCCTACGATCACTTTTATCAATTCTAAAGTGGTAAAAATGGTTAAATTTTATACCAAATCTGTGTAACAAATGGTATCAACCCAAAATTGCTTCAAGCTGATGAAATGTCTTTACTTCTAAGCCTAAAAGTACGATAAAAAATGTGTCAATCTGAGTATTTTTGTCCAGTTAGGACTGATTTTCACCTCTGAGATGCTTCAAAAATACAATTAAAAGACTGCAGAGATGGAAATTAGCCTGCTGGTTGACTCACACCATCAAGTCTGGACGGCTAAAAGCTGCAGCTCGTATCTTAAGCAGATGTTTACCACAAACAGCTGGTGGTTTGCTGTCATAGCGTCGAACAAACAGGCCACTTTCCCAACAGTCTGTCAAAGCCAGGCACCCAAAAACTGTGATCTGTGATGCCACCAAGAGGCCGTGTGTGGAGTCACTCTGACACCAAACTGAGGTTTGTAGATAAAAACTGTAAAACTATAAAAACTTTAAACTAATCTATTAGGTCAGAAAACGTGTCTTTATTTCTAAGATCTCCTTGAAGCAGCCGATAGCTCTAAACTAGTCGGTCTTTTCATTTGCAGCTCTGTAATTCACATTTGAGTCATGTTTTTAAGGTGTGTATTTGTGTGAACTGACCGTTGAGAACGGCCACCTGCGTTCCTCCACACGCTGCCTGAACCACCTTTCCACAGCCGTTCAGAGGAAGACGTCGAGGAGAGTTGATCTGAAAGACGAAGATAAACAAGAGCTGAGTGATGGTGATTGACTGTTGCTTATGGAGAATTTTGCTGCTGGTTTCTTTTACATTTCTAAATACAATTATTCATCACTGGGACTAATGCAATCATGTACAAAATGTTGCATTTTCTCATATTCAAAATCTTTTTCTTTGGTACGAATATGTGACAGCAGTGGATATTTATAGGCCCGTCTTTGAGCTGATGGCTCAAAATGTTCAAACATCATATCTTGTGTGTTTGACTGGTGGCTGCTGTGAGCTGAGCAGCGTGAATAAGACCTTTTGACAGCCTGGACAGGTGACTGACGGGTGGAAACAGAACCCAACAGAGCCGTCAAGCAACTCTTTGTGCCGCATGAGCCGTCACACAGAGACCCAGTACAGATACCAACACGTTCTACTGTGGTATTCCTGTCTTTGAGTACTTGTATCCTCCTCACCTGTGTAGCCTCAGTGACCGAGGCCAGCTGCCGGTATTCGGAGTTGCCCCATCCGTACAGCTGTCCGTCTGTGGACACAGCCAGGCTGCAGTCTCCATACGTGCTGATCTGCTGCACCTCCACCCCGGCCAGATCCCCCCCCACCTCCACCGGTCTGGAGCTGACGTTGTGGTGTCCCAGACCTGGAGGACAAGGACGAATGATGCATGTATTAAAAACTAGGGCTGTCAATCGATTAAAATATTTAATCGTGATTAATCGCAAATTAATCACATTTTTGATCTGTTCAAAATGAACATTGAAGGGAGATTTGTCAAGTATTTAATACTCTTATCAACATGGGAGTGGGCAAATATGCTGCTTTATGCAAATGTATGTATATATTTATTATTGGAAATCAATTACCAACACAAAACAATGACAGATATTGTCCAGAAACCCTCACAGGTACTGCATTTAGCATAAAACAATATGCTCAAATCATAACATGGCAAACTGCAGCCCAACAGGCAACAACAGCTGTCAGTGTGTCAGTGTGCTGACTTGACTATGACTTGCCCCAAACTGCATGTGATTATCATAAAGTGGGCATGTCTGTAAAGGGGAGACTCGTGGGTACCCATAGAACCCATTTTCATTCACATATCTGGAGGTCAGAGGTCAAGGGACCCCTTTGTAAATGGCCATGACAGTTTTTCATCGGCAACATTTAGCGTAAGTTTGGAGCGTTATTTAGCCTCCTTCACGACAAGCTAGAATGACATGGTTGGTACCGATGGATTCTTTAGGTTTTCTAGTTTTATATGATACCAGTATCGTCACTCTAGCTTTAAAACTGAGCCCGCTACATTAACTTTGACAGCCCTAGTTATAATAATCCAAGACATAGATTATGCTGCACAAGTAGTTTGAGGTGGTTTTACAACGTTTTGATATAATGTAGTTATTTTATTTAACTGTTCAACGTCACTGTAGCAAAAAAACAAAGGCTGCTGTGGAGAAGAAAACACATTTTTCATCTGGCTCTCAAGGTTAAGAGGGCTGACATGAAGAGCACTGACCCGTCTGTCCATCTGCACCCCATCCACATGCCAACACTGTTCCTGTCTCAGTGAGGAAAAGGCTGTGATCCTGTCCACACGCCACCTGGAAACAAAACAAAGGTGTTGGTGTAATCCAGCTACATCTGGACACAATCTGGGTGAGTGCACCTGAAGGTCTGTGTAACATCCTCGATTCCTCTCCTCGCGTCCTAGTCCCTCCCACAGGAGATGTGAGCAGAGGAGGCGAGGAAGAGACGCGAGGAGAGAGGAGTTTATGATCTCTGTCTGATGAGCACAAAAGTGTTCATGACAACTTATACTTATTTACTATTAATTCAATTGAAAATGTGGCAGTCAAGGGTGCCGAAAGGATTTCCGCAAAGGAAACACCTGTGCATCGCCTCTCATAGCTCCTCGAGATGCATTTTAGGAAGCGAAACATCCTTCAAGACGGAGCACTGAGATCGATTTTCGGGTCAGAGGCAGGAGGACGGAGGAGACGAAGAGGCACAAAACAGAGATATGAGAAGAGCTGAAAGGCTTCACACTCACCTGGGTGACCCTGCTGCTGAAGCCTTCCATCTTGTGAATGATGTGACTGCCGCTGTTTGAACATGAGACAGAGAAATAAGAGATCCATCACTCAGAGACAGCAGCATCCTTCTCTCTCAGACTTCCTTTAACCTTCCCGCTTGCACTTATTCTTTTTAGCAGACAAAGTACGGCGTCTTATTTTCATCGTTTCTGTCACCATTTCTAATCGATAATAATAACATTGGAAATGTGTTTACCTCAAACATATCTTATTATTAAAGCATTTCTGTCCAGCAATTTCTTACATATACAGGACACCGATACCTATATATGGGCCCAATGTATCTGACTTGGTGCTACTGAGGTGTCTAAAAAAAGAGCAAACAAACAGCAGCCAGAATCCCTCATTAAGGTAATTAAATGCTAATTTAATGGATATAGTGCTCTACTGAGCACAGGATGAGCCAACCTTAACCCGGACCTTTCCAAACCGACTTAGCTGAAATAGATCTTAAACTATTTGCAGCTGTGTTTGTGTGTGCAACGTGCTTCAGGACTCACCCGTAAACTTCATCTTCAACTATCCGCCTTCCACACTGGCCATACGCATTGTTGCCCATACTGAAAACTATCAGAGAAAACGGAGAGAAACGGGACGAAAAGCAGATTTTTAACCAGAATATAGCAACTGAGCACCATATTTAATATACCAATATAACCTTTATCTATTCATGTGAAATGCAAAAGTTTTTATTCTCATATACGAGCTGCCAAGGCTGTAAAAACGAATCATTTTAGCTCTAGATCACACTGTGGGTGAGCCACTGCACGTCATCCTCTTGTCAGGCCAAAGTACAGTCAGAAATCTGGTAATTAAATGCCTAACGGCAAAGTAGATACCAGATAAATCATATTAAGACCTCAAATACTCAGGAATGAGTCACTCGTTCATTTGGCAAATAACCAAAACATGATGAAAACTCACATTAATAGAATTCATAAAATAAAATGAACGTTATACATCGTGTAGGGCAGCAAAAGAGGCATGAACCCATTCTACAAACTGTGATTTCATCAACTTAAAATGGTGCTTGTTAGAACATCTGTATGCTAATTGACTGAATGTAAAGGGTGGAGGATGTTATAGGACACACAGTGTGACAAGCTAACACGTCTCCTCTAAAAAGCCTTTACTGATTTATAGCAAAGTTTAGCAGGAAGTGTGAGCGTCTTACCTCCCTCCTGGTCGGTGAGGATCAGAGAGTGAGCGCGTCCACACGCAACCTGAACCACTTTGGTCTTTAGAGGCTCGACGAGAGGCAGAGCCACCGGGGACGGCTCCAACATGTAGTCATAGCTCTTATCTACAGAGAAAGGGCATCAGAAAAGGTAGAGATGTAAGGCCGAGAGTACATATTACACTCATATTATTCATGTTATAATGTGGGTGAACCTTCTAGGATGTCTCCATCTTCCTGACTTAAAGAGACATTTTATTTTACAGTATTATATATATATATTTAAGTAGTGTACAGGGGGTTTGTAGAGCTATCTTGCTGGACTGTAAAGCACAAAACAACGTGCTAAAAGACACTCAAACGCTCCACAGAGCTGGTGATCATTCTCTGTGGAAGTAAGTCATGCAGAGTGGAGGGCAGCAGCAGTGTTTCTGGTTTAGTCTTACGGCGGCTGTGTTGCGTGCGTTGGAAGCCCAGCTGAGAGTCCTTGTTCAGGCCCATGCCCCACAGCTTGATCACATCTTTGGTCGGCGAGGCGATGAGAGTGAAGCCGTAACCACAAGCAGCAGAAGAGATCTACCACAGAAGAAGAGCAGCTAGTGAGTCCAGTCTTAAAAATATAGAACTCCAATATGCATCAAACGTTTAGCAATAATTACTGACATGTTTGGATATTAAGAGTCAAACCCGTGAGGCTCCACATGAAGCTAAATAAAGCTGGTTTCACCTGCTCTGCGGTCTCCAGTCGATAAGGAGTCAGCTGGTATTTGCGGGGATTCCTCCTGCCGCTGTCCGGCACCACGAAGCTGGGGATACCCAGAGCACCGGTGAAGCTGAAGCCCCACACAAACACTTTGTGGTTGGGCTTTTTGTGCTGGCCGACATACTGAAAGACTGGACCGGAGCTGGTTTTCTCCTGCGGTCTGGATGATTTACTGAGTGTCGCATAACCACAGACCTGAAGTCCTGTGCTCATGTGTCGAGCACCCAGTCGCACACATGAGAGAGCCATCCTGTAGAAAGAGACAAGACAAGACTACATAACTATAATGAACAGCAGGTAATAGTTTAACACTGTTTGGGGTCTTGGTTTGGTAGTAATGACATGAGAAGCCCATTTAAACCTTTCATTTTATGGAGGAAGGCAATTGTACTACTTACCAATAATTGTCATTATTATACACTATTACAGTTGTTTTTCATTATATAAAGTAAAATCAGTGTGAAACAAATTGTAAACATCTACATCTCTCTATATCTTGCAGAAAATAATATTAATAATAATAATAATAATATATATATAATATTATATATAATATAACATTGAAAAATAGTGGCACTTTAAAACCTGCATAAATTAAGCATCATCAATAAGCTGCAACCTTACAAGACAAAATGTAACTGCGCCAAACCTCGTTCACTTATTCTGACAAATAACGCTACCATCGTCTTTTTTTAAAATGAGACATGATACTGGAGACTTTGAAGACTTTAAAGAGCAGTCAGGGTCTGCTGGTGAATTCGGCTTGATGCTGGTGGATTGAGCGGCTCTATTTTTTGATGAAATGTCACCTTTTAGCCACCTCATCACCAACGAGACCCGTTAACTTTAACCGGAAGTTGACACCGACGAACTCGTGAAACGACCAATGAAGGTTAAAATTATGCTAAAATAAGAGACGTTTGGTGAACATGATTAATGCCGAATGAGAAAGCGGTTCATAATGATTCGTTTACGATATCACACGATGTTTTAATACAAATAGCAGTTCGGCAATATTGACGGGAGAATTAAATTATGAGTAATATGAACGGTGTGTCGCCTCGTGTTCTGTCCGCTAACTGAGCTCGGGTGAACTTACCCTGGTTTCCGGTAAACACTGGGGGTTTTACGGTTAGTTTAACGGGCTGAATAACCAACTAGTGTTGTAAAGAAAGTGATGAGAACCAGCTGAAACGGTCATTATATATTTCAATGTCATTATAGCGTGTTTATTTACCTTTAACTTAACACGGGAAGCGGAAATAGTTTTCTTCTTCTGTGGTTCTCCTTCCGCTTCGTTTTACTGTAAACATCGAAACACAGAGAAGCATCGCGCGACCTGCTGAGCCGGAGTGAGTAACAGAGTGACTCCTAAAGTATTCAGATCTCATCCGAAAAATTTAAAAATAAATAAATTTAAAAAGTCAACTTATAGTATGTCCTAAAAATGTAAAAAAAATAAAAATAAAAAAAGATTTGAAAAAAAGTTAAAAAGTCAAAGTACAGTATGTCCTAAAAATGTAAAAAAAAAAAAAAAAAGTTTAAAAAAGTCAAAATATAGTATGTCCTTAAAATGTAAAAAAATAAATAAATAAATAAAAAAAAGATTTTGAAAAAGTTAAGGAGTCAAAGTATAGTATGTCCTAAAAATGTAAAAAAAATAAATGAATAAATAAATAAAAAAGATTTAAAAAAAAAAAGTTAAAAAGTCAAAGTATAGTATGTCCTAAAATTGTAAAAAATAAATAAATAAAAAAAAAACTTTAAAAAAAGTTAAATTATAGTATGTCCTAAAAATGTAAAAAAAAAAAAAAAGTTTAAAAAAGTCAAAATATAGTGTCCAAAAAAAAAAAAAAAAAATTAAAAATAAAATAAAATTTAAAAAAAAAAAAAAGTCAAAGTACAGTATGTCCTAAAAATGTGAAAAAAAAAAAAAAAAAGTTTAGAAAAAGTCAAAGTATAGTATGTCCTAAAAATGTAAAAAAAATAATAATTTAAAAACGACAAAATATAGTATGTCCTAAAAATTTAAAAAATAAATAAATAAAAAAAAAAGTTTAAAAAAAACTTAAATTATAGTATGTCCTAAAAATGTAAAAAAAAAAAAAAAAAAAAAAAGTTTAAAAAAGTCAAAATATAGTGTGTCCAAAAAAAAAAAAAAAAATTTAAAAATAAAATTAAAAAAAGTTTTAAAAAAAGTCAAAGTATAGTATGTCCTAAAAATGTGAAAAAAAAAAAAAAAAGTTTAGAAAAAGTCAAGTTATAGTATGTCCTTAAAATGTAAAAAAAAACAAAATAAATAAAAAAAGATTAAAAAAAAAAATCGGGCACTGATTCTTTTCAGAATCAGTGCCCGATATAATGGATCTGAATAGATACTGATATTATACTATATTATACTATATAATAATACTAGGATGGGTTAAATGCAGAGGCTCCATTTTATTGGGAGAAATCTCGGAGATTAAATGATCTTCTCACCTAAATGTTGAACTATTCCTTTAAGGGGTTACAAGTAAAATAAAGGGGAGAACTATGGCCAAAATTTAGATATACAAATACTGCTGTGTATACTGTGAGTACATTTCCCTATTTGGAGGAAACTAACCAAGAGTTTGAAGTAGAGTTGCTTTAAATGTCCATGACTGACCAATAATCTACTCTGGTGAGAGATTAGAGCGACTCTGGAAGTGGGTTAATGCTGCAGCTGACCATCAGGTGAGCAGCTGACCGTCAGGTGAGCAGCTGACCATCAGGTGAGCAGCTGACCTTCGCTTCACAGGTTATTAACCTGCAGAGTCACTTCTTACCTGTATGTACCCTGTGACCCTCAGTCACAGATTTATTCATTCAGCTCCATGTCTACGGTATACAACGCTGTGTTTCTTCTCCACAATGCAGTTTTATTTGCCCTGAAACAATAAAAGGGACTCGTCCTGCAAACTGTTCATCCTGAGATGGACTTCACACATGCACGTTCAAGCGAACTCTGCTTAATTTTAAATCTGGATTTACTCATTTTAATTGTGAGTTTTTAACAATTTAATTGTTACTGTTCTGCATGTGTTAGTTGATCCACAGTGATCTGCTGCACCAGCACATGCAGCTTTATTGTCATTCAAAAAGTCAGAAGGTTGTAATGATTGTGGAGCTCAAATCATAGATTTAACTCCCAAGTTTGCAGGAAGTTTATTCCAAAAAAGGGGAGCTCGCAAAGTTTCCTAAGAAGTTTCAAGAGAACATAAAGGTTGTGATGGAGGATTTAAAAATCGGTAGTCAATGGCAACGCATCAGAACAGGTGCTATATGATCAAACATGAGTTTAGTTTGACTTTAGTGTGAAGCGGCTGCAGTCTGGTATCAGCCGTCCCGTCTAAAAGCAGGTATCTGCAGAGAAGTAGAGGCTGTAATCCTTTAAGAGGATCAGGTCTGAGATCCAGGGGGAAGGGATAAAGGACCCACTAACTGTCTATAGTAGCCTGCGCAGCACATGGCATCTCTGTCATCTTTACACAGGGAAATGTGCTGAGCACTTTGGGCACTTTAGTGGAGTATTTTTATGTCTTTTTATAGAACATTAACAGTGATGGAGGCCGAGGCTGCGTACCAGTGTTGTTGGAGTCATTTCCTACATGGATCCTGAATATAACTGATACAGCTGAGAGGAGGAGGAGTTAAGGTAAGATACAGTACGCACACATCACAGTTATACCTTTTATAATAGTGTTATATGACTTAAAAATAATCCAGTTTGATATGAACTGATACGTCCTTTGTTGCTTTTAAAAAAATTTAACACACATGACACAAGTGTGTAAATCTATGATGGTGAAATGAATCCACTCGTCCCGTACAGACAGCCATGCCGGTACTGGAGGTGATCTGCAGCCTGATTGGCTGGTTCTGTCTCTACCTGGTGTTCTGCTGTACCTTCACTCAGCGGACACCCGAGTGGAACTGCCGGATGGTCACGTTGTCCCACGGCGTCCTCATCGTGCTGCTGACGGCGTACGTCCTCTTCGTGGACGGACCCTGGCCTTTCACACATGCAGGTCAGTGGTATATAAAGTATACCTGGAATATGTTGCTACTATATTAGAAATGTAGACACAAAATGACATTAAACCCTCTTACCTGACCGTGTTCCTCTCCACTCTGCAGGTACGGACAACACTGAGCTCCAGATCTTCTCCCTCTCCGTCTGCCTCGGCTACTTCCTCTTCGACATGAGCTGGTGTGTGCGCTACCACAGCGAGGGTCCCGTCATGCTGGCCCACCACGCCGCGAGCATCGTGGGCATCCTGCTGGCTCTGTTCATGGGAGTGTCGGGCTGCGAGACCTGCGGAGTCATCTTCGGCAGCGAGCTCACCAACCCCCTGCTGCAGACCCGCTGGTTCCTCCGGCAGCTCGGCCTGTACGACAGCCTGCTGGGCGACGCCGTGGACCTGCTCTTCATCCTGCTGTTCGCCACCGTGCGGGTGGGGGTCGGCACGGTCATGTTTTACTGCGAGCTCACCTCCCCCAGGACCACGCTGATAATGAAGCTCGGCGGCGTGGCCATGTACGGACTGGCCTGGGTGTTCATGGTGGACATTGCCAGGTTTGGCTACAAGAAAAGTAGGGCGAAGTACAAAAGGTGGCGGGAAAACCACAAGCTCAAAGAAATCAACGCACAAAAACTGGATGGACTCTCAGACAAGAGAGACTGAAACTCATCTTAAAGATAGTTACACAGGCTTACAAAGCTTTTACACTTTTAAAGGTGCTACTGTACAGACTCTGGCATCAATAAATTAATATTTGCAGCAGTAATATGAATCCAAAAGCATCGTATCTAATAGTAAAACACTGACCGGGAACATTTTGCTGATAATACTTGCATACTTTTACTTAAAGGATCCATCTGCGTTCTTTTCCAATTTTTTTAAATGGATTGCCCACTCAGCCAGCGAGGTAAAGCTGCTGTGGACGGGAGCAGCAGAAAAACGTATTTTAGCCACCTTAAGTGTACGCTATACTTAGCACATTTTCACCACATACCTCGCCATCAGACAGCCCTTTCTGACGGGGAACTGAAGCCGTTATATCGCTGTCTTCAAAGCCACCAGACTCCATTCACAAAAACAGTCATTTTACCTCTCAGAACACAGGAGATGTTGGTATACCGCTGCATCGATCGGTTAGTTCGATTGTGTTATTGTGGGACTTTCTGATCTGAACTAACGTGGCGTCCACAGCAGTACGTTGCTTAGCCTCCTGCCGGTACTCCTGTCTGCTTCTCCAAACAGCGTTTTCGGCGTTTCCACGTTTTTTTAATGCGCATAAAAACATTTTTTCACTATGACGAGCTGAACTGTGTGCTGTGAAAAAGGTCTTTTTTTACTACTGCAGTGAAGGCACCAATCAATCGGTCATGGTCTAGTTTCTTCCCGGTAATCACACTAAACTTCTGTCAAGTTCAATCGCATCATTTGATAGGACGCCAGAACGCTTTGCATCTAGAAAAAAAAGATGATGTGTCAAACTGCTTTTCTGTTTTTTACTCCAGTCTACCAAGAGTGCTTTGTAAACTGATCTGGGTTTCTAACAGAGACAGCTCAGAACCAGGACGCAGAGATCAGCTAAAGGTCACTTATTTGTGGTTTAAATCCACAAGCAGACGTTGGTAATGAGTGAAACAGTGTTGAGATATGAGGGATGTTTGATGTTCGGTGTGTCAACCTTCATACAAGGTTTTAATAACGCTGCCATAATGTAAACAGGCCAGAGTCATCTTTTCATGTAGCTATCAGCCATATTTTTGTCAAGACTTGTCAAAATCTGCAGACTGACCTTGTAATGAACTGATGTTTGCTGTTAAATTCAGAGTGGATTTTTCCTTTAAAGCCACTCGTGTTCCAGCTACAGATGGAGCTCACAAACAGGTTTTAAGATAATTAAGATGCAAACTAAAAATAAAATCACACTTTTTCTTCCCCTTCATTTTTTTAACAACAGATCAGCTTTAAATATCCTCTCTTAAAGGAGAAATCTGTGCTCTCAACAAACATGTTAATAACACTGTTAATACCAAAGTAATAAAATATAACATTTTGAATAGAACATTTATAAAACAGATTAATGGATACTTTACCCTCTTTTTAAGTACTTTGTGTTAAAACATTACATGATTGCAAGGTGTAAAAAAACAAGACAAAACCTTTGATATACATAATTGTACATTATATTCCTTTACATTGAAAACAGTCCATAACAATATTTTTTGTCTTTATATTCTTTTCAGGTTTGTTTTTTTCTTTTGAATTTTTTCGTGTATCTCGTCCATAAATCAAAGTATGTCATGTGTGCAGTCTTGTGGCCAGTGAATATTTAAACAGTCTTTTCAGTCCAACCAGTAAAGTGAAGTGCAGACGTTTGATGAGTGAATCTTTGTACCTAAAAGGGGACAACGGGCCGGTCCGTGTTACAAGCTGAAGAAGGAGAAAAACCTCACAATATTTCAAGGGGAATAAAAATTGACGTAGTTTTTAGTGTTTGATGACAAACAAACAAAAAGGTCTGGGATACAAATGGAAAATAAACTCTACAATAAAGTTCAATTCAATAAATTCACATGTGCACACACTCTGAAAAGCTTGTAGTATCTATTATATTGTGCTCCAGGAAAAACACCAGCACACACAATAGTTATAGCTGCAGTTTTCTGCAGTGCAAAATGAGATTTTGATAAAGACTGTATTTCTATGTGCATTCATTCATTAGTAAGTGCTCCTGATAAAACAAATGAAATAAGGAAGACGTATTTGCCAAATCTGCTCCCTTACTGCATGGAGCCAAACTCCATTTGATTCTTTAAAACACAGACGAGTCGAGGAGGTTCTGTTTCTGCCTCCATCCGTCTGTTCATCCTTCTGTATTGTTTGTTTATAAGTCATTATGAACAGGCAGTGATCCGGGTCTTTGTTAGCTATATCATGCTACATTCAAGTGCTATAGGAAATTTCAAATCTGGGACTTTAAAATGTATTTGCTCAGACATTCAAACTAAGAAGACAACCAGTGAACAAACAGTACTTGCAAATAGGACATTTTTCCGATGGAAATTTGTGGCCAGTCCCCAAATAAATGATGTTCAGTTTATCAACCTGGACAAGAAATGATATTTTACACACACAGGCCTCTTTAAACCATTTTAAATCGTATCATCCACGTGAAGGAATACCTAACAAATGAACAATTTTGAGAAATATTTGCTTTCTTTCTGAGAGTGAGGCGAGCAGTCTGATATCTCTATCATGCAGATTTAGGACGTGGTTAGCTTAGCTTAGCACAAAGACTGGAAGTAGGGGGAAACAGCTAGCATGGCTCTGTTCAAAGTTCAAAGATACGTCTACAAACATCTCTAAAACTCACTAATTACAATAATACGTACAGAAACATACAACCCAGTCTACAGTAATAAGGTAGGCATTGTACGTTTTTCAAAACCACGCATACGTTTCCAAACCAAAAATACGTTTCATAAATACGTGTCATCAGCCTCGTATCACGCTCGCAGAAACACACAATGCCACGTGGTTAACGTTGTGAAACGACTGGTTAGGTTTAGGCAACAAAACTACTTGGTTAAGGTTAGAAAAAAGATCATGGTTTGTGTTAAAATAATAACATAACAACGTAATGTACTAACGTAATGTAACAACTAGGGCTGTCAAAGTTAACGCGATAATAACGCGTTAGCGCAAATTCATAAATTCCCCTAAAAGCATTTACTCAATTC
This sequence comes from Sebastolobus alascanus, assembly GCA_916701645.2. NCBI lineage: Eukaryota > Metazoa > Chordata > Actinopteri > Perciformes > Sebastidae > Sebastolobus > Sebastolobus alascanus. Next base: position 2,773,145 of record CAKAOJ020000181.1, read on the forward strand.
CAGTTTTATGCTAAGCTAGGCTAAAGACATTTGGAGATGGATTTTACAGCATGAATGTTGCCAAATTTAAAAACCTAATCAGTGTGGTGAGAGGAGATTTTGGTATTTAACGGTTGCTTTTCAGCGCTGTTACAGAATAAGGAAGTCTCTCTTTAAGCAACTATGTGGCGTGCTGGACTGAATATGTACAGTAGAGGTCGTCTCTTAAGTCTTATTGACTTTTATATCAAGCTTACAGCAGTGAGTCCTGAACAAGACAATCATGATCCTCAGAGAATCAATCTTCATGTCTCTTTTAATCTCTGCTGTGCATCCGTGTGACGTCACACACTCCTCTTTTTCCATTTCATATCTCCAGTGTTTACGATAATTTATGCAGTTGGTTATTATTATTGCAAAAAAAGTGACTGAATTGTCCTTGTGTAGCTCCACAGAGTCTCTCCTCTTTATAGTGAAACATTCGTCTTCCACTGACACATGAAGTCTCCATAACACCCGTGTTAAATAGTCAAAGATTCATCCAGAAGAAAGTAATCACAGAGTGGTATGAAACTCACACGACCGAGAGAGAAGGAAGTCTGTCTTCACTGAATCTCGTCTGAAAAATCACAAACAAAAGTGTCTGAGATTCACTGTAAATGTATAAAAGATTGATGTTGGATGAAACTCAGTGAAACACACCGTTGTTGTCATCGGAGTCAGTAGCCGTGTCGCTGTGTGTTTGTCGCAGCTCGTTGTACTTCATCTCCACCTCCTGGAAAACACAACAAAACAACAAAAACAAAAACGAATGAGGCAAAAAGAGTAAAAGTACTATGGTAACAGATTAGTTTTAGTACTATAATAACAGCAATTTAGCTTTGACAGTAGTGTGGTAACATTTATGAGATCACGCATGCTAAACATCCCAGGATCCTGCAGGTATTTTTCACAGGAAACCAGACCGGATTTGTTTTTTAAAGATAATTTTTTGGGCTTTTATGCCTTTAATGGTAGTGAGAGTGATGGTTATGAAAGGGGGAGAGAGAGAGGGGATGCAGCAAAGGACCTCAGGTCGGATTCAAACCCCGGGCCAGACTATCTGTGTCTACTACAGGGTCGACTACTTCCTGTTAGGATTACCCACCACTTGTTGCACTGTGTGCGTGTAAAAACAGCTAACGTGTGCGGTACCTTCAGATACTGCAGGTCGGCCTGAAGGAGGCGCAGGTGGGTCATAAGCTGCCTGCTGAGGTTGGGGCCGCCGCCTCCTGCCTGCGAGGAGGAGGAGAGCAGTTTCCTCATGTCGATCCCCACGTCGCCTCCTACTAACCCGTCATCGTCGGTGCTGCTCTCCTCGGAGCCGCCACCGAAATCCAGAACCATGAAACCACCTGGGTGGACAAGCAGAGCAGAGCAATATTTTTGGGGGTTTATTAGAAACAAAACTCTAGAAGGAAAAGTTTAATATTTTTGGGAAATCACTTTAAAGGGGCTATATGTAAGAATCAGAAATTGCTTGTTCACAGCGACACCTGTGGCCGCAATGTCAACGAAAGTCAGCGTCCTGTTGCTCGCGCTCGCGCTACATTGACATGAACGAGCACCGGTCTAAACAGTGAGGCGACACACGTCAGCTAACACACAATATCACTCTATATTTCACCTGCTTGGCAGTAATGTTAGCTGACCAGAGGAAGGTCTCTCCATGAATCAATGCTGATTCTAGTGCTGGCTTTTCCTGTTCAGCCTGCGGACCGCGGAGGGAACGGGGGGGGGAGACACCGACACCCGGTCGGGACGATAACGTAACTCGCTGCGGAGCTCCGTCACTTCACAAGAAACGGGAAACCTCTGTTGGTCTGGAGGAGCGGCAGCATTTATTTCTGCAAAAACGTCCACTGCACATTCACTAGATATTCTCAGAGCTAAACTAACTCTTCTGCAGTGTGTAGTGTGCGCGCGTTCATGTGGAGGTGGAGCGAGCCGAGCGGTTGAGAACGAGCGCGGTGTGCAAACAGGCAGGAGCAGAGCTGCTGCGCGCTCGCGTACCCACACGCGAGCGCGCATGGGATTGCGACCCGTTAAGATTTATGCGCGTGATAAGTTACAAATAGTCCCTTTAAGGTGAAAATTTAGATTGATACCACCCTCTCATATCATTGACGCAAAAACATACTTTGACCAAAATGTGAAATTTCGGATTTGAATACATGAGGAAAACCACTGGGAAGATACAGAATGGTATAAAAACCTCAAAAATCCTTCAGTATAAAGATCCCTCACCGTTGCGTTCAGTCGTCTCAGACAGCTCTGTGAGTCCTGAAGGAAGCTGAGGGTTTTCTTTCTGTGAACTTGCTGGGCTCTCAGACGGCCCCTCGGGACTCCCGGGCAAAGAGGCACTCAGCTGACACCCAGAGGCCCCACTCTGCTTGCTCTCCTGCGTCTCCTCTTTCTCCTCCTCTGCCTCTCTGCTCATCATGTGGTTGAAAAGAGCCTGCTTCAGCATCGCCACTAGGACACAGAAAAATTACGTAAATGTCATCTCATTATCTTTTACACTCTTAAACGGTAGGCAGATGAAACCAAAACTATCTGCATAAATATAAGTGAGTAAATATGTTTTTGTAATTTGGGTGAATTGACCCTTTAATATGTAACTTACATGTCCTGAGAGCATCTTCTCCTTTAGAGGAGGGCATGCTGAACGCGTTGTGCTCTTGGTTTTCAACGGCGATGTCCTGACGTGAGCATTCTTCCTGCAGGAAGGGCAGTCCGTCTGCCAGCTGCCCGTCCAGGAAAGCCTCTAGTTCTGCTTCATCCACCTCTTCATCCTCCTCCTCCTCTTCCTCCCGTCTGTCTGCCGCGACCAGCTCCTCTTCCTCGTCTTCTGATTTCATGCATCCATCAAACGGGTTGATACTCGGTGGAGCTTGAATGTCTGGAGAAGAGGCTTCATCTTTATCTGGGATGCATCGAGAGGTTGATTCAGAGGGTGAAACAAAAAAATATTACAAATATATATTTAAACTGTAGTTTTTAATCTAATGTAAAATATTATATAATTCTTGTAAAACAATTCAAGCTATGAGGTAAGTCACACTCTTGATGGACAATGAACATTATCATTTTTCATTATATTTTTCAATTAATGGACAATTAAGTGTATAAACAGATGGTTTGTTTGCGTCAGAAAATAGTAAAACAAAAGCTTTTTTTGTCCAATCAACAGTCCAAAAAAGATAAATAAAATAAAATAATAATAATAAAAAAGATATTCAGTTTCAGAATGATATAAAACAGAGACATTGTGAAGACAAGAGAGTAATGGGCATTTGTGCTTGATAAATTACGATCAAATTATTGTCAGTTAATTTCCTGTTAATCTGACTAATTGATTAATATATAAAATATTAGTCCAACCACTGCTGCAGTACCTGAAGTACCTGACGTGTCGTTAGGATCTTTGCTGGCCTTGGGTATCCCACATTTGATGATCTCAATGGCGTCGGCGCTGAAACACACTCACATTAGAATCAATGATAAAAAACAAACGTCAGTGTGTGAGTGGCTGCAGTTAGTGACTCACTCAGCCTGAGCTGGAGGTGTGCTGTCTCTGTGCTGAGGTTTGGCCTTCACGGCGTCAGCACATTGTGTGATCAGACACTGCCACCTGGATGAACGGAGGCGAAACAGCAGGATGAGACACGCAGGAAACTTGTGACTTGTAGTTTGTGTTTGTGGTGCGAGACTTACGCTCTCTGATCGGACACCGTCTGAGCCATCAGCTCGTAGATCTGAGCCCCGTTCTCCGACATGGACAGCACGAAGAAAGACTTGTTGTCTGATGAGTTACATAAACATACTTAATATACACTGAACACACAGGAGTTAATGAACACAAAGTGTGGTTCTTACCAGTCGCTACCGGACGAACCAGGACCGTGTTGAGCTTGATGATCGGGCTGAAGATGTGTTTGGCGTCGGCGGCGCTCGCCGGATTCTTGCCGTGGAATCTGAGGACCAGACGCTCGTCCTGTTTCTGCAGTAAAACCAGGATGTCCTCCAGGAGGATCGTGTACAGCTCTGAAAGGAAGACACTGCTGATATTAAACTCTCTCTGTGTGTGTGTAAATACATGGAGGGTACTGTAAATACTGTTTTATTTATATTTTTGTGGTTGACTTAATCTACGCATCCTCCTCTTTTTTCATACACTGGTGGAAAGTTACTGTATTTTATTTAATGTTATTCTCATATATTGGTGTGTGTGTATGTACCGATTGTCTTGTCTTTATTGACTTTCCAGGACAGAGGTCCTTCATGCACCATCTTTCTCTTCGTCAGGTCCAGATTCTGCAACAAATACAAAATACAACAAACAGCTTCAACATCTCTCATGACGAAGATATATTGGTCCTCAATAATGCATCAGACATACACTTTCATGCACCGGTGAAAGACTTTATGTTGAGCTCATACTGTATGTTCAGAGAATCAGGGATGATAACTAGTTTCTTACCTTCAGCTCCAGGATCATGGGGTTTTCACTCTGTTTGAGTGACGACAGGTCTAACCTCCTCTGATACTCCTCCAGCCTCTGTGGACAAACAACACAACTCGTTAAACGCTTTTCAAACCCTGGAATTTAGAAGAAAAACAACAACTTTTTAGCTGTTATAAAGTTGGTTTTGATTGTTAAAAAATCCCCAAACTTCCAGGGTAAACTTAAAGGAAAAATTTGCCAATTTTCAACCTTATTATCTGTCTGAGTTAGGGATATAGTGTAGTGTGAAAAACACTTGAAGTTCTTGCTGATGCTCTCTGAATCTCTGGGTCACAGCTGCAAAATCTGTTGTTCTTCTGCATCCTGTGACGTCATTTGACGTATTTGGAGGCAAGGAAGAACTACAGAGTGCTCTTTCAGCTTTAGTAGCTGTGGGGCGCATTGCCGCTGAAAAACTTCCTTGTTCTTCTCTTGGCATCACAAAATATGAGGGCAGCGGATGTTTAGAGGAGTTTTACAGTGTTTTGGCTGTATTCAGCCGGAGAGAGGCCGCTCGAGGCTGCAGGTGATAAACGGCGTCTAGAGCCGGAATATTTTCACATCTTACTCTGTGAATTAAGGATTTATTTCGACCAAACGAGAGTTGCTGATTGTTGGAACAGTGGAAAGATTAATTAAGACGTGTCTGGTGAGTTTTATTTTGTTTCTGTCCAGTTTGAATGAAATGTGTTTTACGATTTAGTCTTTAGTCTTAGATTGGTGTAAGAGAGAAACATTAATTCAAAAGGTGTACGGTTGTATTTTTCTGTTTAGGTATACGAATATTTCCTCCATTGACATTTTGTGAGTTTATTTTGTTTATTTATTAGACTAAAAAAGCTAAGAGAGCATGTGTAACGCAGCACATTCGCCGCACGCAATGCATCCTGGTAGATATAGGCACAGCCGGCATGGCTCCACAGCAGGAGAAATCAGCTTTCTCGGACAATATATTTATTTCTTCAACTGACTACATTTACCATCAGCACTGACTGGACATCCACATAAAAGGTGGAGAATTCTCCCTTTAAATGTAACTTTAACCCTAACTGATATAAATATATTCCAATGACTCAGATGTGAGTACCTGTTTGTTCTCAGCCTCTTTGACCGCCTGGTTGACGTGGTTCAGGATCTTTTTGCAACATTCGCCAGCTTTCTTCACCTTTTCCCTCTCGTCACCGTCTCCTGCGGGGAGATAAACAAACATCCGCTTCGTTACCAATATCATGAGCTTTAATAGGCCTGCAGTCACATTGATACCGAGCAGTTTATACCTGTGTACTTGGCGATATTGTCCAGTAGGAGCGGGTACTTGGTGACTCTCTGCATTTCTACAGGAATGATGTCTTTAAGCTGCAGCCGGCGACACCGACGGTTGCTCTCAGCTTCCTGAGAGAAGACAATAAGGACGGTCAACATCCAGAAAACTCTGTGACAGATAACATATGATAAAATGAACAGATCTATTATATATATATAATTAAGACTAAGAACGACACTCTGCTATCTACTTATCTGCTATGTGTTTGAAATATCAGGATTTTCTCATCACAGATCAGTATTCTGTGGTTTCCTGTATTACTGTTGCTGCTGACCTGCATGAATAAAGTGAAGCGCTGGTCTTTCTTCTGCCGGCTCTTGATGAGCTCCAGAGCCGACGGCTGGTTGCTACAGAAAGTTCCCACGGCTCGTTTTATCTTCTCCTCTTCCTCCCCGCTGAACTGGAACCAAAACACAAACACACATTTACATTCAAGGTATTTACTGTAGCTAATGATTTTAACTTAAATGCACATTAGGACATTTTCTGCCGCTCTCTCAATCAAAACAATAACAGAAGACAGAGTTTGGTGAAGCAGCGTGGGATCATGGGAGTTGTTGTCTTCATTGCAGTCAGATTCTACCGGTTAGGATTCCTTCAGTGTTCATCATTTTTACCACAGAGGTCTCCTCCTCTCCATAACAAACTGATTAAAACCAGTAAAAACACTGAATAAAGCAGCTTCACGTTAAAAATCAGTGTTTCAGAACATCCCACAGGGGCTGCGAGCCAACAATCAATCACCACAATCAACTTGTTGCGAGTGTTTTTTTAATCGCGATCTGTGATAAAATCCTAACACTTCACCCTGTGCTGAAGCTTTTAATCTTCCTCCTGAAAGAACAGAAACTGGTCTTACCCACGCCAGCAGATCATCTGCAATCTGACCGATCACCGACGTCTCACTCCTCTTCCTGATGGCCGTCATTTGCTCCGTTACAGAAACTGTGGAGCAAAGAGAGAAGAAGTTCTGAAATACAAACATCCAGCATCTCGTTGATAATTCAGATAATTGCTCTTCATGTTTTCTGGTGCTTGCCTTGACATACCTTTTCTTATCACTAACAAATCGTTTATTTATTGACAAGAAAATTACAAATAACATTTAAAATGATGTGCTTTAACATATAAAAAAAAACAGACAGGAATTAAAGCTGCAAGCAGCGATGAACGGGCCCGAGCACCTCTCCGCGCGTCTGGGGTATGCGCGGGATGCCAACCGACGCGGCCAGGCACAATGAAACCGGAACTCTGACGAGCACAATGACGTAGATCACACAATGTAAATTTCATCTGAATCGGATGATGTTTGTCACGTAACGCTGACCTCCTGTTGCCAGTAGGTGGCGCTATGACTATGAGTCAATATTGCCATGTAGATGTCCTCAGATCTGGACTACTATGTGGTATTTCAAGTTTGGGGCAGATTGGAAAAAGTACAGTCGAGTTACAACATTTTGTCTTTCAATGGCGAGTCATGCAAATTCTCCGCCACGCCACGTCAACGTCGTTTCAAAAAACCTCATGATTTGAATAACTTTTCATCACAAAGGTCTTCAGATTGTACTGACCAAATCTGAAGTTGATCGGGTTAAGTCTCTAGGAGCAGTTCGTTAAAGTACAAAGCCTGGAAATGGCCAAAAATATACGAAAAATTCACACAAAAATCAAGATGACCGACTTCCTGTTTGGTTTAGAGCATGGCACCAAGAGACTTTTTTTTAAGTCTACGGGTGATACATGTGCCTACCAAATCTCGAACATCTATGTCAAAACGTACCGCGAGGGCTGCTTTGTTGAAATTTTGTAGGGGGCGCTATTGAGCCCCCTTGCCACACACAAGCACCAAAACCATATCTGTTAACATATTTTAGTGCCGTTAATGAGTGTGCCAAGTTTTGTTTGTTTTTAAGCAATCCTAGCACCTCAAAAGCAACTTCCTGTTTCATGGCGAACAATACGTCGCCACGGCAACGGCATTTCACGAAAATACAAAACCTTCGCTGTCTGGCGTCATGAAGGTCTTACCATTGTTGTGACCAAATTTGAGGTGGATCTGGTTAACCTGCTAACAGTAGTACACCAAAATATGGCGACAGTAACTTCCTGTTGCCACTAGGTGGCGCTATGAGTATGATTGAAAATTAGACTGTAGATGTCTTCAGGCCGGGACGATCATCAAATGTTATTAATTTGGATAAGATCTGATTATCTGGAGTTGAGTTACAGCGGTTTGTTTTTTCATGGCGACTCATCGAAATTCGCCATACCACCACGACGCCGCCATTTGATGAAAACTCACAATTTTCGAAAGGAAGCATCATCAAGGTCTTAAGGCTTTTCTCACCTAATTTGGTAAAGATGTGATTAATTTCTGAGGAGATGTACATCAACGTGTACAACATGACATTTCCTGTTACCACTAGGTGGCGCTATGACTGAGAGTCAAAATTTGCATGTGGATGTCATCAGGCCAGGACCCTTATCATACATGTGACATTTAGAGCAGATTGGAAAAGGTATGCCAAAGTTACAGCAACTTCCTGTTTTTTGGCGAAAGGCGCTTTTTCGCCGCCACGCCACGGTCAGATTGTTCAATGAAAACTCACCAATTGAATAACTTTTCATCCTTAAGGTCTTAAGATGGTCCTGACCAAATTTCAAGTCGATCTGATGAAATCTGGAGGAGAAGTTCGTTAAAGTACACGGCCTATAAAACGCAAAAAATGGGCAAAATCGCATATAAAATCCAATATGGCTGACTTCCTGTTGAGTTTTGGCCATACCTCCAAGAGGCTTTTTTGTGCGTCTCAACATGTTACATCTGTGTGCCAAATTTCATACTTGTAGGTGAAACCGGAGCGAGGGGCTCACGTTTGCCAAATTTCTAGGGGGCGCTAGCGAGCCATTTTGCAACACCCGAATCCGAGACCCTTAAAATATCAAATTTTTCACCGAGTCTGACAAGTCTGCCAAATTTAACAACTTTTCGAGCATGGCAAAGGCCTCAAAAACGCGATTCATTTGAGAGAAAAATAATAATAATTAAAGCTGCAAGCAGCGATGAACGGGCCCGAGCACCTCTCCGCGCGTCGGGGGTACTGGCGGGATGCCGACTGACGCGGCCGGGCACAAGGAAACCGGAACTCCGACGAGCGCAACGACGTCTGCCACAAGACTCTACGACAAACGGATTTATGAAAGGGGGCGGGGCTGATGTGTAGGGGGCGGGGAACACCTTCACCAACTTAACAGGCACTGTCTGCTGGGTGATACGACAGCTCCCACAAGAGTCTACGACAAACGGTTCATTAGCTAGTCAAGGGGGCGGGGCTTATATGTAGGGGGCGGGGTTAACTTTCAACAACTTATCTGGCTCTCTCTACTGAGCTATATGACACCTCTCACAAGAGTCTACAACAAACGGTTAATTAGTTAGTCAAGGGGGCGGGGCTTATGTGTAAGGGGCGGGGTTAACCTTCATCAACTTAACAGGCACTCTCTGCTGAGTGATATGACACCTCTCACAAGAGTCTACGACAAACGCTTCATTAGTTAGTCAAGGGGGCGGGGCTTATGTGTAGGGGGCGGGGTTAACCTTCACCAACTTATCAGACACTCTCTGCTGAGTGATATGACACCTCCCACAAGGCTGTACGACAATCGGTTCATGAGTGATAAAAGGGGGCGGGGCTAATATGTAGGGGGCGGGGATAACCTTCACCAATGAAACATGGACTCTCTGCTGAGTGATATGACACCTCTCACAAGAGTCTACGACAAACGCTTCATTAGTTAGTCAAGGGGGCGGGGCTTATGTGTAGGGGGCGGGGTTAACCTTCACCAACTTATCAGGCACTCTCTGCTGAGTGATATGACACCTCTCACAAGAGCCTACGACAAACGCTTCATTAGTTAGTCAAGGGGGCGGAGCTTATGTGTAGGGGGCGGGATTAACCTTCACCAACTTATCAGGAACTTTCTTCTGAGTGATATGACACCTCTCACAAGAGCCTACGACAAACGCTTTATTAGTTAGTCAAGGGGGCGGGGCTTATGTGTAGGGGGCGGGGTTAACCTTCACCAACTAATCAGGCACTCTCTGCTGAGTGATATGACACCTCTCACAAGAGCCTACGACAAACGCTTCATTAGTTAGTCAAGGGGGCGGGGCTTATGTGTAGGGGGCGGGGTTAACCTTCACCAACTAATCACGCACTCTCTGCTGAGTGATATGACACCTCTCACAAGAGCCTACGACAAACGCTTCATTAGTTAGTCAAGGGGGCGGGGCTTATGTGTAGGGGGCGGGGTTAACCTTCACCAACTTATCAGGCACTCGCTGCTGAGTGATATGACACCTCCCACAAGACTCTACGACAATCGGTTCATGACTTATGAAAGTGGGCGGGGCTAACGTATTGGGGCGGGGCCATGAGTCAATATGGACATGTATATGTCTTCAGGACTGGACCCTCATCATGTCTGAGAAATTTGGGGCAGATCGGATTATGTACAGTGTAGTAACAACAACTTCCTGTTACATGGCGAATGGCCCAAAATGGCCGCCACGCCACGGTCAGGTCGTTCAGTGAAAACTCACCATTTTGATAACTTTTCATCCTTAAGGTCTTAAGATGGTCCTGACCAAATTACAAGTCGATCCGATGAAGTCTGTCGGAGGAGTTCGTTAAAGTACACGGCCTATAAAACGCCAAAAACGGGCAAAAATGGGCGAAAATCGTATATTATATTCAAAATGGCTGACTTCCTGTTGAATTTTGGGCATACCTACCAGAGGCTTTTTTGTGCGTCTCCACATGATACATCTGTCTGCCAAATTTCATACTTGTAGGTAAAACCGGAGAACCGATATCAAGTTTTCCAATTTTCTAGGGGGCGCTAGAGAGCCATTTTGCAAAATCCGAATCTGAGACCCTTAAAATATCAAATTTTTCACCGCTTCTGATAAGTGTGCCAAGTTTCACAACTTTTCCAGCATGGCAAGGTCCTCAAAAAGGCAATTCATTTGAGAGAAAAAGAAAAAGAAAAAGAATAATAATAATTAAAGCTGCAAGCAGCGATGAACGGGCCCGAGCACCTCTCCGCGCGTCGGGGGTACTGGCGGGACGCCAACTGACGCGTCCGGGCACAATGAAACCGGAACTCTGACGAGCGCAACGACGTCTGCCACAAGACTCTACGACAAACGGACTTATGAAAGGGGGCATGGGAAATGTCGCATTTCAATTTTTTCACCACTTCCTGTGTCCACTATGTGGCGCTGAAGAACACGGGCTAAAAATGCATTTTGTTGCTTTTCATCAAGTGTAGATCACACAATGTAAATTTCATGTGAATCGGATGATGTCTGTCACGTAACGCTGACTTCCTGTTGCCAGTAGGTGGCGCTATGACTATGAGTCAATATTGCCATGTAGATGTCCTCAGATCTGGACTACTATGTGGTATTTCAAGTTTGGGGCAGATTGGAAAAAGTACAGTCGAGTTACAATATTTTGTCTTTCAATGGCGAGTCATGCAAATTCTCCGCCACGCCACGTCAACGTCGTTTCAAAAAACCTCACGATTTGAATAACTTTTCATCACAAAGGTCTTCAGATTGTACTGACCAAATCTGAAGTTGATCGGGTTAAGTCTCTAGGAGCAGTTCGTTAAAGTACAAAGCCTAGAAATGGCCAAAAATATACGAAAAATTCACACAAAAATCAAGATGACCGACTTCCTGTTGGGTTTAGAGCATGGCACCAAGAGACTTTTGTTTAAGTCTACGGGTGATACATGTGCCTACCAAATCTCGAACATCTAGGTCAAACGTACCGCGAGGGCTGCTTTGTTGAAATTTTGTAGGGGGCGCTATTGAGCCCCCTTGCCACACACAAGCACCAAAACCATATCTGTTAACATATTTTAGCGCCGTTAATGAGTGTGCCAAGTTTTGTTTGTTTTTAAGCAATCCTAGTACCTCAAAAGCAACTTCCTGTTTCATGGCGAACAATGCGTCGCCACGGCAACGGCATTTCACGAAAATAGAAAACCTTCGCTGTCTGACATCATGAAGGTCTTACCATTGTTGTGACCAAATTTGAGGTGGATCTGGTTAACCTGCTAACAGTAGTACACCAAAATATGGCGACAGTAACTTCCTGTTGCCACTAGGTGGCGCTATGAGTATCATTAAAAATTAGACTGTAGGTGTCTTCAAGCCGGGACTCTCATCAAATGTTATTAATATGGATAAGATCTGACCATCTGGAGTTGAGTTACAGCGGTTTGTTTTTTCATGGCGACTCATCGAAATTCGCCATATCACCAAGGCGCCGCCATTTGATGAAATCTCACAATTTTCGAAAGGAAGCATCATCAAGGTCTTAAGGCTTTTCTCACCTAATTTGGTAAAGATGTGATTAATTTCTGAGGAGATGTACATCAACGTGTACAACATGACATTTCCTGTTACCACTAGGTGGCGCTATGACTGAGAGTCAAAATTTGCATGTGGATGTCATCAGGCCAGGACCCTTATCATACATGTGACATTTAGAGCAGATTGGAAAAGGTATGCCAAAGTTACAGCAACTTCCTGTTTTTTGGCGAAAGGCGCTTTTTCGTCGCCACGCCACGGTCAGATTGTTCAATGAAAACTCACCAATTGAATAACTTTTCATCCTTAAGGTCTTAAGATGGTCCTGACCAAATTTCAAGTCGATCTGATGAAATCTGGAGGAGGAGTTCGTTAAAGTACACGGCCTATAAAACGCAAAAAATGGGCAAAATCGCGTATAAAATCCAATATGGCTGACTTCCTGTTGAGTTTTGGCCATACCTCCAAGAGGCTTTTTTGTGCGTCTCAACATGTTACATCTGTGTGCCAAATTTCATACTTGTAGGTGAAACTGGAGGGAGGGGCTCAAGTTTTCCAATTTCTAGGGGGCGCTAGCGAGCCATTTTGCAACACCCAAATCCGAGACCCTTAAAATATCAAATTTTTCACCGCGTCTGATAAGTGTGCCAAGTTTAACAACTTTTCCAGCATGGTAAGGGCCTCAAAATGGCTATTCATTTTTGTGAAAAAGAATAATAATAATTCCTTCAGTTTCAATAGGGCCTTCGCTGGCCCGACGTTGTCGGTGCTCGGGCCCTAATAAACATTACAGTTTCAATAGGGTCCTCGGACCCGACTTCGTCGGTGCTCGGGCCCTAATAATTAAAGCTGCAAGCAGCGATGAACGGGCCCGAGCACCTCTCCGCTCGTCGGGGGTACTGGCAGGACGCCGACTGACGCGGCCGGGCACAATGAAACCGGAAATCTGACGAGCGCAACGACTTCTGCCACAAGACTCTACGACAAACGGTGTTATGAAAAGGGGCGGGGCTAATGTGTAGGGGGCGGGGTTAACCTTCACCAACTTATCAGGCACTCTCTGCTGAGTGATATGACACCTCCAACAAGTGTCTACGACAAACGCTTCATTAGTTAGTCAAGGGGGCGGGGCTTGTGTGTAGGGGGCGGGGAGAACCTTCACCATTGAAACATGAACTCTCTGCTGAGTGATATGATACCACCCACGAGATTCTACGACAAACGGTTCATGAGTTATGAAAGGGGGCGTGGCTAACGTATTGGGGCGTGGCCATGAGTCAATATGGACATGTATATGTCTTCAGGACTGGACCCTAATCATGCCTGAGAAATTTGGGGCAGATCGGATTATGTACAGATTTGTTACAACAACTTCCTGTTTCATGGCGAATGGCCCAAAATGGCCGCCACGCCACGGTCGGGTCGTTCAGTGAAAACTCACCATTTGAATAACTTTTCATCACAAAGGTCTTCAGATTGTACTGACCAAATCTGAAGTTGATCGGGTTAAGTCTGTAGGAGGAGTTCGTTAAAGTACAAAGCCTGGAAATGGCCAAAAATATACGAAAAATTCAAACAAAAATCAAGATGGCCGACTTCCTGTTGGGTTTAGAGCATGGCACCAAGAGACTTTTTTTTAAGTCTACGGATGATACATGTGCCTACCAAATCTCAAACATCTAGGTCAAACGTACCGCGAGGGCTGCTTTGTTGAAGTTTTGTAGGGGGCGCTATTGAGCCCCCTTGCCACACACAAGCACAAAAACCATATCTATTAACATATTTTAGCACAGTTAATGAGTGTGCCAAGTTTCGTTTGTTTTAAAGCAATCCTAGCACCTCAAAAACAACTTCCTTTTTGATGGCGAACATTACGTTGCCACGGCAACGGCATTTCACGAAAATTCAAAACCTTCGCTGTCTGGCATCATGAAGGTCTTACCATTGTTGTGAACAAATTTGAGGTGGATCTGGTTAACCTGCTAAGAGTAGTACACCAAAATATCACGACAGTTATGTCCTGTTGCCAACAGGTGGCGCTATGAGTATGATTGAAAATTAGACTGTAGATGTCTTCAAGCCAGGACGCTCATCAAATGTAATTAATTTGGATAAGATCTGACCATCTGGAGTGGAGTTACAGCGGTTTGTTTTTTCATGGCGACTCATCGAAATTCGCCAAACCACCACTGCGCCGCCATTCAATGAAAACTCCCAATTTTCAAAAGGAAGCATCAACAAGGTCTTAAGGCTTTTCTCACCTAATTTGAGGTAGATGTGATTAATTTCTGAGGCAGGGCACATCAACGTGTACAACATGACATTTCCTGTTACCACTAGGTGGCGCTATGACTGCGAGCCAAAATTTGCATGTGGATGTCATCAGGCTAGGACCCTCATCACACATGCGAAATTTAGAGCAGATTGGAAAATGTATGCCAAAGTTACAACAACTTCCTGTTTTTTGGCGAAAGGCGCGTTTTCTCCGCCACGCCACGGTCAGGTCGTTCAGTGAAAACTCACCAATTGAGTAACTTTTCATCCTTAAGGTCTTAAGATGGTCCTGACCAAATTTCAGGTCAATCTGATTAAATCTGGAGGAGGAGTTCGTTAAAGTACACGGCCTATAAAACGCAAAAAATGGGCAAAATTGCATATTAAATCCAATATGGCTGACTTCCTGTTGAGTTTTGGCCATACCTCCAAGAGGCTTTTTTGTGTGTCTTATCATGTTACATCTGTCTGCCAAATTTCATACTTGTAGGTGAAACCGGAGCGAGGGGCTCAAGTTTGCCATTTTCTAGGGGGCGCTAGCGAGCCATTTTGCAACATCCGAGCTGGAGCCCCTTAAAATATCAAATTTTTCACCGCCTCTGACAAGTGTGCCAAGTTTAACAACTTTTCCAGCATGGCAAGGGCCTCAAAAACGCGATTCATTTGAGAGAAAAATAATAATAATAATAATAAACATTACAGTTTCAATAGGGTCCTCGGACCCGACTTCGTCGGTGCTCGGGCCCTAATTAAAGCTGCAAGCAGCGATGAACGGGCCCGAGCACCTCTACGCGCGTCTGGGGTACGCGCGGGACGCCAACCGACGCGGCCAGGCACAATGAAACCGGAACTCTGACGAGCACAATGACGTAGATCACACATGGTAAATTTCATGTGAATCGGATGATGTTTGTCACGTAACGCTGACTTCCTGTTGCCAGTAGGTGGCGCTATGACTATGAGTCAATATTGCCATGTAGATGTCCTCAGATCTGGACTACTATGTGGTATTTCAAGTTTGGGGCAGATTGGAAAAAGTACAGTCGAGTTACAACATTTTGTCTTTCAATGGCGAGTCATGCAAATTCTTCGCCACGCCACGTCAACGTCGTTTCAAAAAACCTCACGATTTGAATAACTTTTCATCACAAAGGTCTTCAGATTGTACTGACAAACTCTGAAGTTGATCGGGTTAAGTCTGTAAGAGGAGTTCGTAAAAATACAAAGCCTGGAAATAGCCAAAAATATACGAAAAATTCACACAAAAATCAAGATGACCGACTTCCTGTTGGGTTTAGAGCATGGCACCAAGAGACTTTTTTTTAAGTCTACGAGTGATACATGTGCCTACCAAATCTCGAACATCTAGGTCAAACGTACCGCGAGGGCTGCTTTGTTGAAATTTTGTAGGGGGCGCTATTGAGCCCCCTTGCCACACACAAGCACCAAAACCATATCTGTTAACATATTTTAGCGCTGTTAATGAGTGTGCCAAGTTTCGTTTGTTTTTAAGCAATCCTAGCACCTCAAAAGCAACTTCCTGTTTCATGGCGAACAATACATCGCCACGGCAACGGCATTTCACGAAAATACAAAACCTTCGCTGTCTGGCATCATGAAGGTCTTCCCATTGTTGTGACCAAATTTGAGGTGGATCTGGTTAACCTGCTAACAGTAGTACACCAAAATATGGCGACAGTAACTTCCTGTTGCCACTAGGTGGCGCTATGAGTATGATTGAAAATTAGACTGTAGATGTCTTCAGGCCGGGACGATCATCAAATGTTATTAATTTGTATAAGATCTGACCATCTGGAGTTGAGTTACAGCGGTTTGTTTTTTCATGGCGACTCATCGAAATTCGCCATATCACCACGGTGCCGCCATTTGATGAAAACTCACAATTTTCGAAAGGAAGCATCATCAAGGTCTTAAGGCTTTTCTCACCTAATTTGGTAAAGATGTGATTAATTTCTGAGGAGATGTACATCAACGTGTACAACATGACATTTCCTGTTACCACTAGGTGGCGCTATGACTGAGAGTCAAAATTTGCATGTGGATGTCATCAGACCAGGACCCTTATCATACATGTGACATTTAGAGCAGATTGGAAAAGGTATGTCAAAGTTACAGCAACTTCCTGTTTTTTGGCGAAAGGCGCTTTTTCGCCGCCACGCCACGGTCAGACTGTTCAATGAAAACTCACCAATTGAATAACTTTTCATCCTTAAGGTCTTAAGATGGTCCTGACCAAATATCAAGTCGATCGGATTAAATTTGTAGGAGGAGTTCGTTAAAGTACGAGACCTATAAAACGCTAAAAATGGGCGAAAATCGTATATTATATTCAAAATGGCTGACTTCCTGTTGAATTTTGGGCATACCTACCAGAGGCTTTTTTGTGCGTCTCCACATGATACATCTGTCTGCCAAATTTCATACTTGTAGGTAAAACCGGAGAACCGATATCAAGTTTTCCAATTTTCTAGGGGGCGCTAGAGAGCCATTTTGCAAAATCCGAATCTGAGACCCTTAAAATATCAAATTTTTCACCGCTTCTGATAAGTGTGCCAAGTTTCACAACTTTTCCAGCATGGCAAGGGCCTCAAAAAGGCGATTCATTTGAGAGAAAAAGAATAATAATAAGAATTCCTTCAGTTTCAATAGGGCCTTCGCTGGCCCGACGTTGTCGGTGCTCGGGCCCTAATAAGAATTCCTTCAGTTTCAATAGGGCCTTCGCTGGCCCGACGTTGTCGGTGCTCGGGCCCTAATTAAAGCTGCAAGCAGCGATGAACGGGCCCGAGCACCTCTACGCGCGTCTGGGGTACGCGCGGGAGGCCAACCGACGCGGCCAGGCACAATGAAACCGGAACTCTGACGAGCACAATGACGTAGATCACACATGGTAAATTTCATGTGAATCGGATGATGTTTGTCACGTAACGCTGACTTCCTGTTGCCAGTAGGTGGCGCTATGACTATGAGTCAATATTGCCATGTAGATGTCCTCAGATCTGGACTACTATGTGGTATTTGAAGTTTGGGGCAGATTGGAAAAAGTACAGTCGAGTTACAACATTTTGTCTTTCAATGGCGAGTCATGCAAATTCTCCGCCACGCCACGTCAACGTCGTTTCAAAAAACCTCACGATTTGAATAACTTTTCATCACAAAGGTCTTCAGATTGTACTGACCAAATCTGAAGTTGATCGGGTTAGGTCTCTAGGAGCAGTTCGTTAAAGTACAAAGCCTGGAAATGGCCAAAAATATACGAAAAATTCACACAAAAATCAAGATGGCCGACTTCCTGTTGGGTTTAGAGCATGGCACCAAGAGACTTTTTGTTAAGTCTACGGCTGATACATGTGCCTACCAAATCTCGAACATCTAGGTGAAACGTACCGCGAGGGCTGCTTTGTTGAAATTTTGTAGGGGGCGCTATTGAGCCCCCTTGCCACACACAAGCACCAAAACCATATCTGTTAACATATTTTAGCGCTGTTAATGAGTGTGCCAAGTTTCGTTAGTTTTTAAGCAATCCTAGCAACTCAAAAGCAACTTCCTGTTTCATGGCGAACAATACGTCGCCACGGCAACGGCATTTCACGAAAATACAAAACCTTCGCTGTCTGGCATCATGAAGGACTTACCATTGTTGTGACCAAATTTGAGGTGGATCTGGTTAACCTGCTAACAGTAGTACACCAAAATATGGCGACAGTAACTTCCTGTTGCCACTAGGTGGCGCTATGAGTATGATTGAAAATTAGATTGTAGATGTCTTCAGGCCGGGACGATCATCAAATGTTATTAATTTGGATAAGATCTGACCATCTGGAGTTGAGTTACAGCGGTTTGTTTTTTCATGGCGACTCATCGAAATTCGCCATATCACCACGGTGCCGCCATTTGATGAAAACTCACAATTTTCGAAAGGAAGCATCATCAAGGTCTTAAGGCTTTTCTCACCTAATTTGGTAAAGATGTGATTAATTTCTGAGGAGATGTACATCAACGTGTACAACATGACATTTCCTGTTACCACTAGGTGGCGCTATGACTGAGAGTCAAAATTTGCATGTGGATGTCATCAGGCCAGGACCCTTATCATACATGTGACATTTAGAGCAGATTGGAAAAGGTATGCCAAAGTTACAGCAACTTCCTGTTTTTTGGCGAAAGGCGCTTTTTCGCCGCCACGCCACGGTCAGGTCGTTCAGTGAAAACTCACCAATTGAATAACTTTTCATCCTTAAGGTCTTAAGATGGTCCTGATCAAATTTCAGGTCAATCTGATGAAATCTGGAGGAGGAGTTCGTTAAAGTACACGGCCTATAAAACGCAAAAAATGGGCAAAATTGCATATTAAATCCAATATGGCTGACTTCCTGTTGAGTTTTGGGCATACCTCCAAGAGGCTTTTTTGTGCGTCTCCACATGATACATCTGTCTGCCAAATTTCATACTTGTAGGAAAAACTGGAGAACGGATATCAGATTTTCCAATTTTCTAGGGGGCGCTAGAGAGCCATTTTGCAAAATCCGAATCCGAGACCCTTAAAATATCAAAATTTTCACCGCGTCTGATAAGTCTGCCAAGTTTAACAACTTTTTGAGCATGGCAAAGGCCTCAAAAAGGCGATTCATTTTTGTGAAAAATAAAAAGAATAATAATAATTCCTTCAGTTTCAATAGGGTCCTCGGACCCGACTTCGTCGGTGCTCGGGCCCTAATTAAAGCTGCAAGCAGCGATGAACGGGCCCGAGCACCTCTCCGCGCGTCGGGGGTACTGGCGGGACGCCGACTGACGCGGCCGGGCACAAGGAAACCGGAACTCCAACGAGCTCAACGACGTCTGCCACAAGACTCTATAACAAACGGAGTTATGAAAGAGGGTGGGGCTAATGTGTAGGGGGCGGGGATCACCTTCAACAACTTAACAGGCACTGTCTGCTGAGTGATATGACACCTCTCACAAGAGTCTACGACAAACGCTTCATTAGTTAGTCAAGGGGGCGGGGCTTATGTGTAGGGGGCTGGGAGAACCTTCACCAATGAAACATGAACTCTCTGCTGAGTGATATGATACCACCCACGAGATTCTACGACAAACGGTTCATGAGTTATGAAAGGGGGCGTGGCTAACGTATTGGGGTGTGGCCATGAGTCAATATGGACATGTATATGTCTTCAGGACTGGACCCTCATCATGCCTGAGAAATTTGGGGCAGATCGGATTATGTACAGATTTGTTACAACAACTTCCTGTTTCATGGCGAATGGCCCAAAATGGCCGCCACGTCACGGTCAGGTCGTTCAGTGAAAACTAACCATTTGAATAACTTTTCATCACAAAGGTCTTCAGATTGTACTGACCAAATCTGAAGTTGATCGGGTTAAGTCTGTAGGAGGAGTTCGTTAAAGTACAAAGCCTGGAAATGGCCAAAAATATACGAAGAATTCAAACAAAAATCAAGATGGCCGACTTCCTGTTGGGTTTAGAGCATGGCACCAAGAGACTTTTTTTTAAGTCTACGGATGATACATGTGCCTACCAAATCTCAAACATCTAGGTCAAACGTACCGCGAGGGCTGCTTTGTTGAAGTTTTGTAGGGGGCGCTATTGAGCCCCCTTGCCACACACAAGCACAAAAACCATATCTATTAACATATTTTAGCACCGTTAATGAGTGTGCCAAGTTTCGTTTGTTTTAAAGCAATCCTAGCACCTCAAAAACAACTTCCTTATTGATGGCGAACAATACGTTGCCACGGCAACGGCATTTCACGAAAATTCAAAACCTTCGCTGTCTGGCATCATGAAGGTCTTACCATTGTTGTGAACAAATTTGAGGTGGATCTGGTTAACCTGATAAGAGTAGTACACCAAAATATTACGACAGTTATGTCCTGTTGCCAACAGGTGGCGCTATGAGTATGATTGAAAATTAGACTGTAGATGTCTTCAGGCCAGGACGCTCATCAAATATTATTAATTTTGATAAGATCTGACCATCTGGAGTCGAGTTACAGCGGTTTGTTTGTTCATGGCGTCTCATCGAAATTCGCCATACCACCACGGCGCCGCCATTCGATGAAAACTCACAGTTTTCGAAAGGAAGCATCATCAAGGTCTTAAGGCTTTTCTCACCTAGTTTGAGATAGATGTGATTAATTTCTGAGGCAGAGGACATCAACGTGTACAACATGAGATTTCCTGTTACCAATAGGTGGCGCTATGACTGCAAGCCAAAATTTGCATGTGGATGTCATCAGACCAGGACCCTTATCACACATGAGAAATTTAGAGCAGATTGGAAAATGTATGCCAAAGTTACAACAACTTCCTGTTTTTTGGCGAAAGGCGCTTTTTCGCCGCCACGCCACGGTCAGATCGTTCAGTGAAAACTCACAATTTGAATAACTTTTCATCTTTAAGGTCTTAAGATGGTCCTGACCAAATTTCAAGTCGATCTGATGTAATCTGCAGGAGGAGTTCGTTAAAGTACACGCCCTATAAAACGCAAAAATGGGCGAAAATCGCATATTAAATCCAATATGGCTGACTTCCTGTTGAATTTTGGGCATACCTCCAAGAGGCTTTTTTGTGCGTCTCCACATGATACATCTGTCTGCCAAATTTCATACTTGTAGGTGAAATCGGAGAACGGATATCAGTTTTTTCATTTTTCTAGGGGGCGCTAGCGAGCCATTTTGCAACAGCCGAGCCCGAGTCTCTTAAAATATTAAATTTTTCACCGCCTCTGATATGTGTGCCAAGTTTAACAACTTTTTGAGCATGGCAAAGGCCTCAAAAAGGCGATTCATTTGAGAGAAAAAGAAAAAGAATAATCCTTACAGTTTCAATAGGGTCCTCGGACCCGACTTCGTCGGTGCTCGGGCCCTAATAATAAACATTACAGTTTCAATAGGGTCCTCGGACCCGACTTCGTCGGTGCTCGGGCCCTAATTAAAGCTGCAAGCAGCGATGAACGGGCCCGAGCACCTCTACGCGCGTCTGGTGTACGCGCGGGACGCCAACCGACGCGGCCAGGCACAATGAAACCGGAACTCTGACGAGCACAATGACGTAGATCACACATGGTAAATTTCATGTGAATCGGATGATGTTTGTCACGTAACGCTGACTTCCTGTTGCCAGTAGGTGGCGCTATGACTATGAGTCAATATTGCCATGTAGATGTCCTCAGATCTGGACTACTATGTGGTATTTCAAGTTTGGGGCAGATTGGAAAAAGTACAGTCGAGTTACAACATTTTGTCTTTCAATGGCGAGTCATGCAAATTCTCCGCCACGCCACGTCAACGTCGTTTCAAAAAACCTCACGATTTGAATAACTTTTCATCACAAAGGTCTTCAGATTGTACTGACCAAATCTGAAGTTGATCGGGTTAAGTCTCTAGGAGCAGTTCGTTAAAGTACAAAGCCTGGAAATAGCCAAAAATATACGAAAAATTCACACAAAAATCAAGATGACCGACTTCCTGTTGGGTTTAGAGCATGGCACCAAGAGACTTTTTTTTAAGTCTACGGGTGATACATGTGCCTACCAAATCTCGAACATCTAGGTCAAACGTACCGCGAGGGCTGCTTTGTTGAAGTTTTGTAGGGGGCGCTATTGAGCCCCCTTGCCACACACAAGCACAAAAACCATATCTATTAACATATTTTAGCACCGTTAATGAGTGTGCCAAGTTTCGTTTGTTTTAAGCAATCCTAGCACCTCAAAAACAACTTCCTTTTTGATGGCGAACAATACGTTGCCACGGCAACGGCATTTCACGAAAATTCAAAACCTTCGCTGTCTGGCATCATGAAGGTCTTACCATTGTTGTGAACAAATTTGAGGTGGATCTGGTTAACCTGCTAAGAGTAGTACACCAAAATATCACGACAGTTATGTCCTGTTGCCAACAGGTGGCGCTATGAGTATGATTGAAAATTAGACTGTAGATGTCTTCAGGCCAGGACGCTCATCAAATGTTATTAATTTTGATAAGATCTGACCATCTGGAGTTGAGTTACAGCGGTTTGTTTGTTCATGGCGTCTCATCGAAATTCGCCATACCACCACGGCGCCGCCATTCGATGAAAACTCACAGTTTTCGAAAGGAAGCATCATCAAGGTCTTAAGGCTTTTCTCACCTAGTTTGAGATAGATGTGATTAATTTCTGAGGCAGAGGACATCAACGTGTACAACATGAGATTTCCTGTTACCAATAGGTGGCGCTATGACTGCAAGCCAAAATTTGCATGTGGATGTCATCAGGCCAGGACCCTTATCACACATGAGAAATTTAGAGCAGATTGGAAAATGTATGCCAAAGTTACAACAACTTCCTGTTTTTTGGCGAAAGGCGCTTTTTCGCCGCCACGCCACGGTCAGGTCGTTCAGTGAAAACTCACCATTTGAATAACTTTTCATCCTTAAGGTCTTAAGATGGTCCTGACCAAATTTCAAGTCGCTCTGAAAAAAATTGTAGGAGGAGTTCGTTAAAGTACACGTCCTATAAAACGCTAAAAATGTGCGAAAATCGCACATTAAATTCAAAATGGCTGACTTCCTGTTGAGTTTTGGGCATACCTCCCAGAGGCTTTTTTGTGCGTCTCCACATGTTACATCTGTCTGCCAAATTTCATACTTGTAGGTAAAACCGGAGAACCGATATCAAGTTTTCCAATTTTCTAGGGGGCGCTATAGAGCCATTTTGCAAAATCCGAATCTGAGACCCTTAAAATATCAAATTTTTCACCGCTTCTGATAAGTGTGCCAAGTTTCACAACTTTTCCAGCATGGCAAGGGCCTCAAAAAGCCGATTCATTTCGGAGGAGAATAAAAATAATAATCCTTACAGTTTCAATAGGGCCTTCGCTGGCCCGACGTTGTCGGTGCTCGGGCCCTAATTAAAGCTGCAAGCAGCGATGAACGGGCCCGAGCACCTCTGCGCGCGTCGGGGGTACTGGCGGGACGCCGACTGACGCGGCCGGGCACAATGAAACCGGAACTCCGACGAGCGCAACGACGTCTGCCACAAGACTACGACAAACGGAGTTATGAAATGGGGCGGGGCTTATATGTAGGGGGCGGGGTTAACCTTCACCAACTTAACAGGCACTCTCTGCTGAGTGATATGACACCTCTCACAAGAGTCTACGACAAACGGTTAATTAGTTAGTCAAGGGGGCGGGGCTTGTGTGTAGGGGGCGGGGTTAACCTTCACCAACTTATACGGCACTCTCTGCTGAGTGATATGACACCTCCCACAAGAGTCTACGACAAACGCTTCATTAGTTAGTCAAGGGGGCGGAGCTTATGTGTAGGGGGCGGGGTTAACCTTCACCAACTTATCCGGCACTCTCTGCTGAGTGATATGACACCTCTCACAAGGGTCTACGACAATCGGTTCATGACTTATGAAAGGGGGCGGGGCTAACGTATCTGGGCGGGGCCATGAGTCAATATGGACATTTATATGTCTCGAGGACTGGACTCTCATCATGCCTGAGAAATTTGGGGCAGATCGGATTATGTACAGTGTAGTTACAACAACTTCCTGTTTCATGGCGAATGGCCCAAAACGGCCGCCACGCCACGGTCAGGTCGTTCAGTGAAAACTCACCATTTTGATAACTTTTCATCCTTAAGGTCTTAAGTTGGTCCTGACCAAATTTCAAGTCGATCCGATGAAATCTGTAGGAGGAGTTCGTTAAAATACACGGCCTATAAAACGCGAAAAATGGGCAAAAATGGACGAAATTCGCACATTAAATTCAAGATGGCTGACTTCCTGTTGAATTTTGGGCATACCTCCAAGAGGCTTTTTTGTGCGTCTCCACATGATACATCTGTCTGCCAAATTTCATACTTGTAGGTAAAACCGGAGAACGGATATCAAGTTTTCCAATTTTCTAGGGGGCGCTAGAGAGCCATTTTGCAAAACCCAAATCTGAGACCCTTAAAATATCAAATTTTTCACCGTGACTGATAAGTGTGCCAAGTTTAACAACTTTTCCAGCATGGCAAGGGCCTCAAAAAGGCGATTCATTTGGGAGGAGAAAAAGAAGAAAAAGAAAAATAATAATCCTTACAGTTTCAATAGGGCCTTCGCTGGCCCGACGTTGTCGGTGCTCGGGCCCTAATAATTAAAGCTGCAAGCAGCGATGAACGGGCCCGAGCACCTCTCCGCGCGTCGGGGGTACTGGCGGGACGCCGACTGACGCGGCCGGGCACAAGGAAACCGGAACTCCAACGAGCTCAACGACGTCTGCCACAAGACTCTATAACAAACGGAGTTATGAAAGAGGGTGGGGCTAATGTGTAGGGGGCGGGGATCACCTTCAACAACTTAACAGGCACTGTCTGCTGAGTGATATGACACCTCTCACAAGAGTCTACGACAAACGCTTCATTAGTTAGTCAAGGGGGCGGGGCTTATGTGTAGGGGGCTGGGAGAACCTTCACCAATGAAACATGAACTCTCTGCTGAGTGATATGATACCACCCACGAGATTCTACGACAAACGGTTCATGAGTTATGAAAGGGGGCGTGGCTAACGTATTGGGGTGTGGCCATGAGTCAATATGGACATGTATATGTCTTCAGGACTGGACCCTCATCATGCCTGAGAAATTTGGGGCAGATCGGATTATGTACAGATTTGTTACAACAACTTCCTGTTTCATGGCGAATGGCCCAAAATGGCCGCCACGCCACGGTCAGGTCGTTCAGTGAAAACTAACCATTTGAATAACTTTTCATCACAAAGGTCTTCAGATTGTACTGACCAAATCTGAAGTTGATCGGGTTAAGTCTGTAGGAGGAGTTCGTTAAAGTACAAAGCCTGGAAATGGCCAAAAATATACGAAGAATTCAAACAAAAATCAAGATGGCCGACTTCCTGTTGGGTTTAGAGCATGGCACCAAGAGACTTTTTTTTAAGTCTACGGATGATACATGTGCCTACCAAATCTCAAACATCTAGGTCAAACGTACCGCGAGGGCTGCTTTGTTGAAGTTTTGTAGGGGGCGCTATTGAGCCCCCTTGCCACACACAAGCACAAAAACCATATCTATTAACATATTTTAGCACCGTTAATGAGTGTGCCAAGTTTCGTTTGTTTTAAAGCAATCCTAGCACCTCAAAAACAACTTCCTTATTGATGGCGAACAATACGTTGCCACGGCAACGGCATTTCACGAAAATTCAAAACCTTCGCTGTCTGGCATCATGAAGGTCTTACCATTGTTGTGAACAAATTTGAGGTGGATCTGGTTAACCTGATAAGAGTAGTACACCAAAATATTACGACAGTTATGTCCTGTTGCCAACAGGTGGCGCTATGAGTATGATTGAAAATTAGACTGTAGATGTCTTCAGGCCAGGACGCTCATCAAATATTATTAATTTTGATAAGATCTGACCATCTGGAGTCGAGTTACAGCGGTTTGTTTGTTCATGGCGTCTCATCGAAATTCGCCATACCACCACGGCGCCGCCATTCGATGAAAACTCACAGTTTTCGAAAGGAAGCATCATCAAGGTCTTAAGGCTTTTCTCACCTAGTTTGAGATAGATGTGATTAATTTCTGAGGCAGAGGACATCAACGTGTACAACATGAGATTTCCTGTTACCAATAGGTGGCGCTATGACTGCAAGCCAAAATTTGCATGTGGATGTCATCAGACCAGGACCCTTATCACACATGAGAAATTTAGAGCAGATTGGAAAATGTATGCCAAAGTTACAACAACTTCCTGTTTTTTGGCGAAAGGCGCTTTTTCGCCGCCACGCCACGGTCAGATCGTTCAGTGAAAACTCACAATTTGAATAACTTTTCATCTTTAAGGTCTTAAGATGGTCCTGACCAAATTTCAAGTCGATCTGATGTAATCTGCAGGAGGAGTTCGTTAAAGTACACGCCCTATAAAACGCAAAAATGGGCGAAAATCGCATATTAAATCCAATATGGCTGACTTCCTGTTGAATTTTGGGCATACCTCCAAGAGGCTTTTTTGTGCGTCTCCACATGATACATCTGTCTGCCAAATTTCATACTTGTAGGTGAAATCGGAGAACGGATATCAGTTTTTTCATTTTTCTAGGGGGCGCTAGCGAGCCATTTTGCAACAGCCGAGCCCGAGTCTCTTAAAATATTAAATTTTTCACCGCCTCTGATATGTGTGCCAAGTTTAACAACTTTTTGAGCATGGCAAAGGCCTCAAAAAGGCGATTCATTTGAGAGAAAAAGAAAAAGAATAATCCTTACAGTTTCAATAGGGTCCTCGGACCCGACTTCGTCGGTGCTCGGGCCCTAATAATAATAATTAAAGCTGCAAGCAGCGATGAACGGGCCCGAGCACCTCTCCGCGCGTCTGGGGTACGCGCGGGACGCCAACCGACGCGGCCAGGCACAATGAAACCGGAACTCTGACGAGCACAATGACGTAGATCACACAATGTAAATTTCATCTGAATCGGATGATGTTTGTCACGTAACGCTGACTTCCTGTTGCCAGTAGGTGGCGCTATGACTATGAGTCAATATTGCCATGTAGATGTCCTCAGATCTGGACTACTATGTGGTATTTCAAGTTTGGGGCAGATTGGAAAAAGTACAGTCGAGTTACAACATTTTGTCTTTCAATGGCGAGTCATGCAAATTCTCCGCCACGCCACGTCAACGTCGTTTCAAAAAACCTCACGATTTGAATAACTTTTCATCACAAAGGTCTTCAGATTGTACTGACCAAATCTGAAGTTGATCGGGTTAGGTCTCTAGGAGCAGTTCGTTAAAGTACAAAGCCTGGAAATGGCCAAAAATATACGAAAAATTCACACAAAAATCAAGATGACCGACTTCCTGTTGGGTTTAGAGCATGGCACCAAGAGACTTTTTTTTAAGTCTACGGGTGATACATGTGCCTACCAAATCTCGAACATCTAGGTCAAACGTACCGCGAGGGCTGCTTTGTTGAAATTTTGTAGGGGGCGCTATTGAGCCCCCTTGCCACACACAAGCACCAAAACCATATCTGTTAACATATTTTAGGGCCGTTAATGAGTGTGCCAAGTTTTGTTTGTTTTTAAGCAATCCTAGCACCTCAAAAGCAACTTCCTGTTTCATGGCGAACAGTACGTCGCCACGGCAACGGCATTTCACGAAAATACAAAACCTTCGCTGTCTGGCATCATGAAGGTCTTACCATTGTTGTGACCAAATTTGAGGTGGATCTGGTTAACCTGCTAACAGTAGTACACCAAAATATGGCGACAGTAACTTCCTGTTGCCACTAGGTGGCGGTATGAGTATGATTGAAAATTAGACTGTAGATGTCTTCAGGCCGGGACGATCATCAAATGTTATTAATTTGGATAAGATCTGACCATCTGGAGTTGAGTTACAGCGGTTTGTTTTTTCATGGCGACTCATCGAAATTCGCCATATCACCACGGTGCCGCCATTTGATGAAAACTCACAATTTTCGAAAGGAAGCATCATCAAGGTCTTAAGGCTTTTCTCACCTAATTTGGTAAAGATGTGATTAATTTCTGAGGAGATGTACATCAACGTGTACAACATGACATTTCCTGTTACCACTAGGTGGCGCTATGACTGAGAGTCAAAATTTTCATGTGGATGTCATCAGGCCAGGACCCTTATCATACATGTGACATTTAGAGCAGATTGGAAAAGGTATGCCAAAGTTACAGCAACTTCCTGTTTTTTGGCGAAAGGCGCTTTTTCGCCGCCACGCCACGGTCAGATTGTTCAATGAAAACTCACCAATTGAATAACTTTTCATCCTTAAGGTCTTAAGATGGTCCTGACCAAATTTCAAGTCGATCTGATGAAATCTGGAGGAGGAGTTCATTAAAGTACACGGCCTATAAAACGCAAAAAATGGGCAAAATCGTGTATAAAATCCAATATGGCTGACTTCCTGTTGAGTTTTGGCCATACCTCCAAGAGGCTTTTCTGTGCGTCTCAACATGTTACATCTGTGTGCCAAATTTCATACTTGTAGGTGAAACTGGAGGGAGGGGCTCAAGTTTTCCAATTTCTAGGGGGCGCTAGCGAGCCATTTTGCAACACCCGAATCCGAGACCCTTAAAATATCAAATTTTTCACCGCGTCTGATAAGTGTGCCAAGTTTAACAACTTTTCCAGCATGGTAAGGGCCTCAAAATGGCTATTCATTTTTGTGAAAAAGAATAATAATAATTCCTTCAGTTTCAATAGGGCCTTCGCTGGCCCGACGTTGTCGGTGCTCGGGCCCTAATTAAAGCTGCAAGCAGCGATGAACGGGCCCGAGCACCTCTCCGCGCGTCGGGGGTACTGGCGGGACGCCGACTGACGCGGCCGGGCACAAGGAAACCGGAACTCCAACGAGCTCAACGACGTCTGCCACAAGACTCTATAACAAACGGAGTTATGAAAGAGGGTGGGGCTAATGTGTAGGGGGCGGGGATCACCTTCAACAACTTAACAGGCACTGTCTGCTGAGTGATATGACACCTCTCACAAGAGTCTACGACAAACGCTTCATTAGTTAGTCAAGGGGGCGGGGCTTATGTGTAGGGGGCTGGGAGAACCTTCACCAATGAAACATGAACTCTCTGCTGAGTGATATGATACCACCCACGAGATTCTACGACAAACGGTTCATGAGTTATGAAAGGGGGCGTGGCTAACGTATTGGGGCGTGGCCATGAGTCAATATGGACATGTATATGTCTTCAGGACTGGACCCTCATCATGCCTGAGAAATTTGGGGCAGATCGGATTATGTACAGATTTGTTACAACAACTTCCTGTTTCATGGCGAATGGCCCAAAATGGCCGCCACGCCACGGTCAGGTCGTTCAGTGAAAACTAACCATTTGAATAAGTTTTCATCACAAAGGTCTTCAGATTGTACTGACCAAATCTGAAGTTGATCGGGTTAAGTCTGTAGGAGGAGTTCGTTAAAGTACAAAGCCTGGAAATGGCCAAAAATATACGAAGAATTCAAACAAAAATCAAGATGGCCGACTTCCTGTTGGGTTTAGAGCATGGCACCAAGAGACTTTTTTTTAAGTCTACGGATGATACATGTGCCTACCAAATCTCAAACATCTAGGTCAAACGTACCGCGAGGGCTGCTTTGTTGAAGTTTTGTAGGGGGCGCTATTGAGCCCCCTTGCCACACACAAGCACAAAAACCATATCTATTAACATATTTTAGCACCGTTAATGAGTGTGCCAAGTTTCGTTTGTTTTAAAGCAATCCTAGCACCTCAAAAACAACTTCCTTATTGATGGCGAACAATACGTTGCCACGGCAACGGCATTTCACGAAAATTCAAAACCTTCGCTGTCTGGCATCATGAAGGTCTTACCATTGTTGTGAACAAATTTGAGGTGGATCTGGTTAACCTGATAAGAGTAGTACACCAAAATATTACGACAGTTATGTCCTGTTGCCAACAGGTGGCGCTATGAGTATGATTGAAAATTAGACTGTAGATGTCTTCAGGCCAGGACGCTCATCAAATATTATTAATTTTGATAAGATCTGACCATCTGGAGTCGAGTTACAGCGGTTTGTTTGTTCATGGCGTCTCATCGAAATTCGCCATACCACCACGGCGCCGCCATTCGATGAAAACTCACAGTTTTCGAAAGGAAGCATCATCAAGGTCTTAAGGCTTTTCTCACCTAGTTTGAGATAGATGTGATTAATTTCTGAGGCAGAGGACATCAACGTGTACAACATGAGATTTCCTGTTACCAATAGGTGGCGCTATGACTGCAAGCCAAAATTTGCATGTGGATGTCATCAGACCAGGACCCTTATCACACATGAGAAATTTAGAGCAGATTGGAAAATGTATGCCAAAGTTACAACAACTTCCTGTTTTTTGGCGAAAGGCGCTTTTTCGCCGCCACGCCACGGTCAGATCGTTCAGTGAAAACTCACAATTTGAATAACTTTTCATCTTTAAGGTCTTAAGATGGTCCTGACCAAATTTCAAGTCGATCTGATGTAATCTGCAGGAGGAGTTCGTTAAAGTACACGCCCTATAAAACGCAAAAATGGGCGAAAATCGCATATTAAATCCAATATGGCTGACTTCCTGTTGAATTTTGGGCATACCTCCAAGAGGCTTTTTTGTGCGTCTCCACATGATACATCTGTCTGCCAAATTTCATACTTGTAGGTGAAATCGGAGAACGGATATCAGTTTTTTCATTTTTCTAGGGGGCGCTAGCGAGCCATTTTGCAACAGCCGAGCCCGAGTCTCTTAAAATATTAAATTTTTCACCGCCTCTGATATGTGTGCCAAGTTTAACAACTTTTTGAGCATGGCAAAGGCCTCAAAAAGGCGATTCATTTGAGAGAAAAAGAAAAAGAATAATCCTTACAGTTTCAATAGGGTCCTCGGACCCGACTTCGTCGGTGCTCGGGCCCTAATAATAATAAACCTTACAGTTTCAATAGGGTCCTCGGACCCGACTTCGTCGGTGCTCGGGCCCTAATTATGCAGCTTATGTGTTACTGGATAGTTTCATAAAGAAAGGAAAAAGTCAGGAAAGTAGAATAACATGCAGCTAAAAGTAATAAACAATTTATTGGCATTTATAAGGTTGCAAATCTTTTTGCAAATAAATTCTATGATTTGTGCTCTTCCCTCTGAAACATGAGGGTGTTATTAGTGTGTGAATGTTACCATGCAGCTGAATGATTTCCTCCAGGTTAATGAAGATGTGTCTGATGTCCTCTGGCGGGAGGACGCCGTCTCTGTTCAACCTCTGGTAGAAAACACAGTCTAACACCTTCAGCGTCCGCAAGTGAGCACGCTCCGTGTAGAACAGCTCTGAGGGAAAACAGACATGTATAAGATATATTGTGTAATTATATTTCATAATTTTCACGTCACGCTGTGAAGCGTCGGCGACTCACCGTTGATGACTTCCTGCCGTTTGATCTCATGCGGCGTTAAGCTCGCCAGGACGCCTCGACTCACCAGACTCTGCCAGTTCTGAGGGTTTTCTTCACACTCCATCTCCCCTCCCTGGTCGTCTTCGCTCTGGATGTCGGCCGAACTCACCGGACACTGCACCTCCATCCTGCTGACGGCCGGAGAGACAACGAGGGAGAGACGATAATCTGTATTTAATGCACTAAACAGTCACGATTAAATCATCTCAAAATTGACCAGTGCATGATAAAAAAAATGGAAACCGAGTAAATACCTGAAAGCCTCCTGATCTTCCTCCTGTAACTGCTCCAGGTTGGAGGGGCTGAAGTCAAACTGAGTGCTGGTCGGACTGGAGACGCCGTCCTGGTGGTCGCCGGGCTGCAGACCCTCACACGGTCTGGGCTGGATGCAGAATGGAGACATATCTGGAGAAGACGGGAGCAGAGAAACACGGAGGTCAGATTCTTGCCCACAGAATCCCTGATGGTGACGAATAGAACCAGGTTTATGTCTTACTGGAGTCCGAGTCTTGTCCACTGGTGTCTGAGGTCTGAGCGCTGGGCGAGCTGTGTGTAGGGGAGGTGGTGTTGGAGGCGGTGGTGGTGGAAGGCGTAGATTGCGTGCTGGCGTCCGATCCCTCGCTGAGCTGATTTCCACGGATCCGTCCAGAACTCGAGGAAGAAGAGTCCGACTGCTCAGGGATGCCGAAGGCCGGCTGAGGAAGCTGCTTTGGTGACCGCTGCTTGTTAATCTCCACGGCCTTACCGACTGCACACAAACATACACACGTATACAAAGGTAGAAATAACATTAATTTTTTTAGCATTTATTGCTTAATACAGGATTTTTCTGTTTTATATTGGGTTTTTTTTGCCAGTTGCCTCACTGTGCTTTAACAGTAATGAGAATAAACTCAGTGGTTAAAGGAATACTTCACCCACAAAATGACCATTTGTATATCAATGTAGTTTTCTCCTCTCCTCACCTGAAGTGGAGTCCACTCTGCTCAGACGGCGAGGCGGGCCGAGGATGCTGGGAAACCGAGGCCTTTTCACCTTCTCCTCACCCTCCTTCTCCGGCTTGATGCTCTTCTGCTTGTTAAAAATAACACATTGAAATATTAACTTGAAGGTGCTGCATTTCAGACAGATTGTAAGACCATTAAAATGTGCTAATGTTTCTAAGTGAAAATAATAGAGCGGACTTCTGCGTGTTTCTGAATGAGAGATCGGACCTTCATCTTGGGCAGGAAGTTGATGCGCGCTCGTTTATGTTCGAGGCCTCGAGGCTCCTTCACTTTCACCCCGAGGTGCTTCATATAGGTGAGAATCACATACTGCATTGTTTGGCTGCAACATGACAGGACACACAGTCAAGAAATAAATATTACAAAATATTTTACCTACATGAGACTCAAACTACTGTCATCTTTTGAGGTAATTTCCATGCAATCTTAGTGTAAATTTGATTAAAAATAAGCACTCTTATCCAAAATGATTTATAGATATAATTTGTAAAATACAGGAACAGAAACTAAAACACTTCTCCAGAAGCAGATACAGATAGCTGATAGATGACATAACATCCCAACTCCCTCCTCTCACCACTTCTCCTCTTCTGTGGGATGTGACGTCAACCTGCAACAGGCAGCTCAGGGTTAGCACACACACACACAATCATACGAGGAAAATATGAGTTGTATATCTTCATGTGTGTGTTTGTGTGCGCGCTCACAGGATATCCTCTATCTTGGAGAGGATGTGTTCAGCACAGGAGCAGTCCTTCTCCAGAGCCTGCTGGTCTTTTCCTCCCTCTGAGTCCAGCTTGGACAGCTCGTCTTCAGCCAGAGTCAGACCCATGCTGCGCTTCTGTCTGCACATAAACACAAACACATAGATAACATCATTCATGTAGAGATTATTAACTTCGTACAACTAACCTAGAACACAGGAAACAGTTGTGTGCCTCGTACCTGAAGTCCTCCAGGTTCTTGTGCAGGTCTGGTAGCAGTGTGTCCTGTAACATCTGTGTGTATTGTTTGCAGAGCTCCTCTGGGATTAACTCCAGCCTCCGCTTCTCTGTGCACACACACACACACACACACACACACACACACACCAAGGAATATCATCTTATAGCAACTCTTCTAGGATGTCTGGATTTAAGAGTCTAATTTAAAATGATCAAATGTGATATTTTCATGGTATTTCAAATCAGTTCATCAAAGAAATCTGAGATACATTTTAGTGTCTTTCTTACCTAATTCAGCTGCGACTGCCTCTGGCACTGGTACTTTAAGATTCTGGGGAAAGACAACCACAGTTACATCAACAAATAAACAAACTATTCAGAAATGTGATGTGAAGAGAAACGAAATTACAACTTACAGCAGTTTTATCCATGAAGAGCGAGTTGAACTCCATGAAGAAGCGTCGGCTTTCTTTGGAGCTGGTTTGCTTGTGCATGTCAGCGTAGAGATAACAGAGCTAACGGAGACAGGAGGACAGAGTAGAGTGAGTATAAACCCAAAGAATGCTGTCAGATTAACAGCATCAGTATTATTATACTTTAGTCTGTATTGTGTGTGTGTTTGCATATATACCAAAGGTGCAGGGTCAAACTGAGAGACAACATGATGGAGGAAGACAGCGAGGTGAGCCGGCCGAGACTTCAGCAAGTCTAAACTCTGGAAACAGCTACACAGTCCATTAATCTGACACACAGAGAGAGAGAGAGAGAGGGAGGGATCGATACCACAATCTGCTCCTAAAACTCCTCATCAGCTGTCTGAATTTAATGAAAACACAGAGCCTCGGACGCCTGACGTGACTGCATCATTCACTCACAGGAGAACATGCTTATTGTGTGTGATTTAATTAGATACCTGCTCTTGCTGAGAGTCAAAGTAGTCGTCTTCTGCTCCGATGATCTGGAGGTTGAGGAGGTAGGGAGGGCTACCCACAATGCACTGAGCACTGGAGTCCTGAGTGATATATTGGTGGCATGGTTAGGGACAAACTCACACACTTAGGCCCTGTCTACACGTATATACAGATACTTTTAATAACAGATATTTTCCTCTACGTTTTGGCCTCTCGTCCACACGCAAACGGGGTCACAAAAACTGACATTTTTGAAAACTATTTCTAAAGGTGCAGATTTTTAAAACTCTTTGTATCTTTGTGGAAACGTAAAACGGAGCGTGTGGGAAACGTTGACGTCCTCTCCTCATTTCGTAGACGCACATTGTTGCTTTGTGTAATGAGCATGCGCCAGAAACAATAACAAAGATGGCATGCTATTTTTTTAGTTTTGTTAGCACTACTCGGACTAATTACTACTTTAATTTAACTTAATTAGAAAATGTTCCAGTCACAGGAGGCCAAAGCGGGGAACAAATTGAACGTGTCGAGGCCTAATGGTGATTGAATGTGCTTTTGGGCGATTGAAGGCGAGGTTTGGAGCCCTCAGAAGGGCGAGGGACATAAAACCTGAATGACCTCCCTTTCCTCATTTATGCATGTAAAGAGACACCAACAATAACTGTTATCGATCTGACTGTAATGAAGCTGAAGGAAACGGAGAGAGAAGGGTGGTAACTAAAATCCTTGACCCTTACTGTAACTTGTGATCTCACTTGTGGTGACATGTAAATATTACGGCTAGCGTTTGGAGTCGTTTTTGCGTTCAAGTGTCTATGTAGATATCCATAGTTATATCCGTTGATCCGTTTTTAAAAATGTGTGCGTATATATTACTGTGTCAGGAACGTCCTCAGAGTCAGGCGATGAGCAGAAGTTGTTGCCGTCCCGCCGGCTGACGTCCGGGCTCTGACAGGGCGTCTCTCGTTTGCCAGGACCCTCTGTGAGGGGGCTGCTGTGCACCTAACACACACACACAGATAGAAACACACACATTAATACACTCAGAACAACACAACACTTAAGCCAAATTGATTGTTTAGTCTGGTGCTGAATGCTGGGAAATCCCCGGAGATTGAAAGTAGAACCATTTCATCCCTATTTATAGAAGTTGTGATAAAAAAAGGGGGAAGTTATTACAAAGGAGTCTGGGTAAGCAGTGTTTTCAGAGAGGCTTCCTGTTGTAATATTACATCGTTGGTTCTCTTACAATATATTATTATTAACAACATTCCCTGTGGTCTAAAGCAGCACCTGATCAAAGGTGAATTGTCCTAAAAACTACATTAGGTTTCCACTAAAATCATGTTGAGAGCTATTTATGAGGCTTCTACCTAGAAATTACTGACTAATATCTTCATTATTTTTATGATAAATCAACTCTAAATTGCCATAAAAATAGTTCCCAGAACCCAAGGAGCACTTTTTCCAAATTGCTTGCTTTGTCTGAACAACAGTCCGAAACCCAAAGTTGCTTGATAAAGGACTTGTGGGTAATGTGGTTCATCTTATGGTCATTATACCCACAGAGTTATTGTTGGTCGAGGACCCGTCGTTGGCGGTGTCACCCCTCGAGGACGGCGTCTGCTCCCTCAGAGGAGGCCCACCGTCCCCGTCCTCAGCCTCACCGTTCCTGGACCCCGTGGCTCCGTCCTGAAACACAAACCCAGTCCACCCAGTTCACCCTCTCATCAGTCACCAGTAACACAGATCCTGTTGACTAAAGAGGCTGCAGTGACCTGTTTTAATGTGAAGTCTGTGGACATGACGGAGGATTTGAAGCTTAATTTATATATCAGACGAAAAATGAAGTCCATATATTGTCACAGAGGAAGCGTTTTCACACATTATTCATGTAAAATTAGAGTTTAGGTTTCGTTTTCTACCTGTAATGCTGCCGCTGCTGCTTTGCTGAGCTGCTCCTGCAGCAGTGAAATGTGCTTCTTGGCTTCCTGGAGCTCCTTCAGTAGTTTAGGCCGAGGGTTTCTGCTGTACTCCTCCTCCTTCGCCTTAACACGAATAAATCCAAAAGTTTAGTCAACACAAGCCACACATGAAAAAGGACGTTTAAAGATATTTGATGATCTCTTGACTTGTGTGTAACTGGTGGAAACATGATAAAAGACAATGGATAATCTCATTGCCTCATACACACACCTGTAGGTCCTGCTGCTCCTTGTTTAGCATCTTTAGCAGGACGTCGGTCTTCTGGCTGTGCATTGTTTTATTCTCATCCTAAAAGAGCAAATAAAGAGGAAACATTGAGTCTGAAAAACACTGAAAAACACATCATTACATCGTTATCCGTTATATCGTGATTGAAAGTAGTTAAAGGGCCACACAGAGAAAACAGAGAAGTGAAACTAATCAGACTGAAAGTGAAAAAGAAAAAAAGGGAAACGTGGACATTCATGAATAAATACAGTAAATGATTTAGTACATCCTGCATGTCTTCAAATTCAAGTATTAGAACTGAATAAGAAATAAGTAGATCAATTATTTACAGGTATTACATATTTTATGAAAACAAAGTCTCTAGTTTGACACCTTTATGTTGCAAAAGGACAAATCATTGACTGTATATAAAGATGGACGACATGACAGCTCCCCAAAAGTGAAGCAAAAACAAGTCATAAACCCTGCACCCCCCGATGAGGTTAATTAAAAATAATGAGCTGCGCGGGTCGTACCAGCCAGATAAGGTATCAGCAGCTTATCACAGTTAAAAAATAACATAATTTCAGAGCATTGAAGTTTCAGTTCACCACTGACATCCAGCAGACTCTACATAAAACAAATCACACACAAACAGGTCCAATATCATTTTAAAAATAACATAAAATCTGAACGCTGCCTCGACGTATTAGTGAGAGCTAAATGCTGTGTGATGAAGCGTCCCGTCCTTTAGTAGAGAGATAGAGCT
The DNA here is from genome assembly GCA_916701645.2 of Sebastolobus alascanus. NCBI lineage: Eukaryota > Metazoa > Chordata > Actinopteri > Perciformes > Sebastidae > Sebastolobus > Sebastolobus alascanus. The sequence continues at coordinate 2,810,488 of CAKAOJ020000181.1, forward strand.
CTGACGTTCATACTTACCCCGTCAGGTAGAGAGGAGGTGATGATGTGCTCCTGATGGCTGCAGCGCTCCCCAGCTGGCAGTGCAGGTGAGTTGGGCGCTGAGAGAGAAGAGGGTGAGCTGACCTCTGCCCCTTCCTCCTCCTTCTCTTCCCCCTCGTCTTCCTCCAGGGGGATGTGAGGAAGCCCGGGAGGCCTCCCCAGCACCGTCAGCGCTACATAGGAGCCCGCTGGGAAAGGAAAGAAGAGAAAGAAAAATGCTGATAAATGTATAAAAAGCCACCGTGAAGACCAGCTGAGAGAAAGAAAAACATTTGACCACATAAAAGGAACAAAATAATGCTGATATATTATGTCGTGATTATATTTCTTGTACAAGCCAGCTGTGCACACAAGTGAAAGGGAAAACCCCCTAAACTCTCCCTCTAAATGAAATCTCATATATTTATTTCCACAAGAAATGAAGCTCTTAATAGCTGAGACTCAGAGAGTTGTATGTTTGTCTAAACAGTCGGCACAAATGTGGATTTTATGGCTCCAGTAACTAAATAAATGGATGTATGGATGACGGCACAGATGTGTTTTTCTACAAAAAAAGTGCATGTGATGCAGCAATCTGAAGGTGTAATTAGAAGTGCATACTTACATTTGATCAGCTTCACAACCTCGATGTGGTTTGAATGTGTAACTAAGGTCCCATTAACCTGTCAGAAAACAAAACGCATTGGGAGAGAATCAGTTAGACCACGGTGATAAGGTTGTTAGTTGAGGTTATCACTTTTCCGAACCGGAGGTAGCCCACTGGTATCGGGAGAGAAAAAGTCACATCGGTGTACAGCTCAACACAACAGATCAGTTTCATCCTTTAACTCACTTTCAGACCAAGAGATGTCTCACCTTAATGATCCTGTCTCCTGTTTGAACACCAGCTCGCATCGCAGCTCCATCTATAACATAACAGACAGAACAGAGTCAGAGATGGTGCTTCTACATGAGTGTTGTGGTCAGATGTGAGTGTTTGCAGGTCCTCACTTCTTGAAAGGGTTGCTTGAAGGTTAAGACTTGATTTTAAGCTTCAGGTTAGATTAGGTTTTGGTTAGGGTTAAAGCTAGGGTGTGCATTATGTCAATGAGGGTCCTCGCAAGTATAGAAAGTGTGTGTGAGTGTGTGAGTGTGAGAGAGCTTTACCTTCCTTTACCAGCTGCACAAACACAGGGTTGTCTCCACTCACGGTCAGCCCGAAGCCATTCTCATCTCTCTGGATTATCACACAGCGCTGCACAAGACCTGTCATTTAAACACACACATTACATTAGATGCTACCAATGGTGTCGTGAGAGAAGATACAACTAATGCTGGATGTGACACAGATGATCCATCTTCATGGTATGATATTTATGGTCTGGTACGATCTTCGTCTTGTGGGAAACATTCTCCACACAGGAAGTGACAAATCAAGAGACAGAAGCAGAGAAAGGTTTTAAATAGAAGCTCTCTTGCTTTCTTTCCAACAAAAACTGGACTCACCAGCAAGAGATGTGTTTCCTCTCTCTTTCATATCCTTTGTATAGTAATTAGGGCTGTCAAAGTTAACGCAATAATAACGAGTTAACGCAAATTCGTTTTAAAGTCACTAATTTCTTTAATGCATTAACGCAACTTGCAATTTTTAGGTTGTAGCAGCTCAGTTTTAAAGCTAGAGTGAAGATACTGGTATCATATGAAACTAGAAAACCTAAAGAATCCATTGGTACCAATCATGTTATACTAGCTTGTCAAGAAGGAGGTTAAATAACGCTCCAAACGTGGCCATTTTCAAAGGGGTCGCTTGACCTCTGACCTCAAGATATGTCTCTCCCCTTTACTTACATGCATGCATGTTAAGTGTATTAAATACTTGACAAATCTCCCTTTATGGTACAATTTGAACAGATAAAAAATGTGAGATTAATTTGCGATTAATTGTGATTAACTATGAACAATCATGCATCAATTGACAGCCCTAATACAAACATGTTGTGAATTTTGGAATCTTTTTTCAACATCTGTTGACTTTTTGACTTTACAACGCTCAGGAGTTATTGGAAATGTTTGGATCACACAGGTCTGAAACAATCCTACACAAACGCTGAGAGATACATTCTGGGTCGGGCTCGTTCGAGCATGCTTCGAACTCGTGGAGTGAGCGGTACCGGAGTGAGATTAGAGCGAGATGAGGCGGGAGTTAAGGCGACGCTACAACTTTTTTTTAAAATCTGCTCTGCACTCCATCCAAAATCCTTCTGCTCACCTTTCACTCCGTTCACATGCTCTGAAAATAGTCTTTTTTTTTCAAAATTTGGGCACAAAAAGGATCGACTGTAGGCATCGTTTGACTGGAGAAGTTTCGATACTACTTGGTCCTGGGTTATTTCTGTCAATACCTTGTCGGGTACCGATACCCAGCCCTGAATCGTGTGTATCCTTGAGGACTAGCAAACATTTTGAGTGCATTTCCTTCCTCATAAAACATTTGTAAAGTTGTTTTTTTTAAATAAAGCGTGAAAAGCATGAAACAATACGCAGGACTGAGTATTGCGTTGTAAAAACGCACTGCTCTGCAGCGCTATTGGTCAAAAACTCCACAGGATGCCTTTAACCTGTTTAGATCTATTAAACCTGACAATTTGGGGAATCCCATGACCACATGCACAGCTCATATATACCCATTGGAACCTGCCAAGTCTTCCTGACCCGGTGAAACCAGCGCCTCCGTTTGTAAACTTGTTCATATTCCTGCACTCTAACTCCACCAACACCCTGAAATCTGCAGAGACCATCTGCCAGATCAAGAAACTTCCATCAGGGATGTTCTTCCTGTAGCCGCTGAGGAAGCTCAGAGACTCACAATCTGGTTTTCCTTTTCCTTCTCCCACTTCAAAGAACGATCTGAGTGGATAATTGGTTGTCTTCTGGCCTCCATGAAGGAGCCTCCAGGGTGAGGGAAAGGGCAGGAAGGATTAATGTCAACCCAGCAACCCGGGCAACCACCTTTACAGCTTGTTTCTGCCTCCACCCACACCATCTCTGTTCACCCATCACCAGCCCCATGTAGTAAAGACTATGGGACAATTCATATTTTAATGTTTAAATGGCAAAAAGATAACTTAATTCAAGAGTGCAGCAGAACAAAACTAAAAATATGTCACTTATATCACTCACTGTACTCAAAGCTGTTCATTTAATTAGGGCTGCAACTAACAATTATTTTCATTATTAACAATTAATCATGGATCAGGAGGAACAGAAATTAATAAATGTGTATTTGTCTGTTTACCTGTCGGATCAAACTCATGTTTGAGGGAGACGGATGATTTCTCATTCTTGGGTTTCTTGTCTGTGGGGTCCTTGTTGAGAATGCTTGGGGTCCTAGAGAGACATAAAGCAAATAGAGAACACACCTCAAGAACCTCAAAATACATTAATACCTTTAAAATGTATATCTGAATTAAAACTATTAATGATACACCACCTGATATAACTTTCTGAAAAATCACAAATTTCCTTTCTGGCTCAGTGTTGATGTTTTGAAATTCAACTGTGATTGTCATCAAATATGAAAAGAAGCTGATAATCTAGGGACACTACTGGGTTCTATAACAATATCAGGGAGTGCATTTTTAAGATAAAAAAAGGAGAATTAAACGTATATTTGTAGACAATATCAATATGCCAATAATTATTATGTCAACAGTCGAGTGTCAGGTACAGTGAGGTCTTAGAAGAATGATTAAAGAAAGAAAGAAAATATGTATTCAGATCTTTTCTCATATGGACAACAGCCTTCTTTGCCACTCATACAGCGAACCATTAAAACCACACCTTCCCCCTTTTCCCACCAAAATTAGCACGTATATGCAGGTTTTTTACACACGGGAAAACCCGCTAAAATCTGCCAGTATGCCGTGTGCTGTTGCACTGGCTTTTCTGTTTCTTCCTGCCGTGTCAGACTCAACGTCGTGGACGCACCGGCCGGCAAAGGAAGCAGGGTTAGTAAACAGTGAAAATGTTAAGGTGGTTACTGCTTTTTTATATCTGTTACTTATTCAGTCTCTCTTTCAAACTCTCAAACCAGAGTTGGTGATTGTTGGAACAGTGGAGAGACTAACAAAGACAAGTTTTATTTAGTTTCTGTGGAGTTTGAATGAAGTTTGTTTTACGACGATCAGCGAGGTAAAAATTACTGTTTCTGTTAATGGAGTCTGGTGGCTTTGAGGAGAGCATATTAATCGTATGTTTTGCACATTAATAAATTATAATAACTGTCCAAATCCCTGTTGATTTTATTTATTATATATTCACATAGCATCGCACCGGAAAAGGGGTTAAAATAATCGTGTCCACCCGGATGTCATGTTTCCATCACTGCTGATCAGAGCTGGAGCCGATAAATACCCGTGACTACTGCAGAGACATTTGTCCCAGGAATGAATGCTGATTTGAACCTTTCCCACTGAAGACAAAAGCCAGATATTAGTGGGTTTTTTTGTCCAGTAGAAAACGGGCTATAGACAACCAGTGTAGTATTCTCCAATGTCTACAGTATGTCTATACTATGTCTATACTATCAAAGTGGAAAGATTACGTTTGTTTTGAATTAAATGACATTAAAAAGACGTCCCTCTCTCTTGTGATTAAGCATATCCATGGTGGGAGCACTATATATATATTAATAGCAGAGGTTCCTCCCGGTCTTGTGCCCCCTACAGCTCCTCCTACTCGTTCCGCTAGAGGGGGTTTTGTTTGTGCTGCTGTTCCTCCCTCGGACAATGGGGGCCCTGGGCTTTTAACAATGGCTCCTACGTCAGAGCCAACTTACTATGCCGTGGCTTTGTGGGACAGATTCCCGGAAACGGAGACTAGGGTTCTTGGCTCGAATCCAGTTTCCTGAATGTGGGAGAAGGCTGGGAAAGAAAAGGAGGAGGGGGACGGGAAGGAGGAGGAGGAGGTGCACAAGTGTCTTTGAGGGAAGACAGAAGACTCGGGCTGAGGAAACTTCCAACTTAGCTCCCAGAGTGTGAGAACAATCCTGTCTAAACTAACCTCATCGTGCAGAGGAAAGAGGACTAAATCCTGGGATATCAGATTCAGACGAATATGTGTAAAATTACTGATTCCACTCCGTTCCTAGACACAACAAAACTGTCACAATTACAGAGTAAAAATGGTGAAATTATGTCGAATAGGAGAGTATTACGGTGGTAACCTTGTCTTTTTCTCTGAGATTGGAGGGTCCACTTAGAGGAGCCTCCTTGCTGTGGTTGGAGATTAGCGGTTTGATAAGACATGGCGAGACAAGGACAGATTACATCCTGCTCAGTGGGTGGCAGCTAAGAACATACTGGTGGACAAGAGGGAGGAATTCAGCTTTCAGCTTCAGATATTTCATGAAGCAATTTAGAAGTTTTACTTCTTTGGTTCGGGTCAGGTGATAACTTTGAACTACTGTACGGAGACACCTGAAAACATCGCTAATAGACGATACGCCTATCTCCCTATTCGATATGTAATGCGATTCTACAAGTATTGTGATTCGATATTACGATTTATTGCAATTTTTCTTCACTAGAGCATGGGGAAAAAGTTGAATCACACACTTCTAGGGACTTTTTAATTTGGAAAATCTATAAATTTATACAGTAGACATCGCCAAGTCCGTCTCTAGCTCTCACATCAGCTCCGTTCTCTTTTTACATCCATGGTCAGCTCCATCGGGGCCGTTTGAATGCATTTAACATAAATGTCAGTATATGGCTGCTCTACAGTTGTTGCATCTCTGTCCACGACAGAGTTAGCGTGCAGCTTTAGCCATGATGTCTAGCTCTAAAAAGAAAAATTGTGATACATAGTTGAATCAATTTTTTTCTAGGGCTGTCCCGAATACTATTTCTTGGGCTTCGAAGCTTCAGTAGGTATTATTTGAAGGTATTCAAAGGTATTCGAAGCTTCGCTTTGTGGCGCGGCGCAGCAGGCTGGCATGTTCTTCTGTCTGTTTGTCTCCATCTCCCCTGTTTCATATATATAAGCTAATTTTGGCCGAAAATGATTGATAAATCTTCCAGGTTATACTCCGAATCCATGACAGTTACCTGTCCTGCCTCTGCAGATGTCATTAAAATCTAATCTGTTTTTCTGTTGTTCTGTTCAGTACATTTGAAGCACCAAAAGGGTCAAAAGTTCACCAAAAAAGTGTTCACGTCCATGTGAAAAGTTTACTGGCACCACGATAAAAGGCAATCATTAATTTCCTTATTGTATGAGCGTCACCCGGCTGGGATACATGTCTGCTGGCTAATTTGTTCAGACTTTCTAACTTTCTCACTGCACAGTTACCAAAAGGAGGAACAACAACAAAAAAAACATGCAGCAATCTACTTGTGCTTCAAATGCCAAAAATACCAGACAATTCCTCCGGGATGATAACAGCAAAGCACTCAGCTCCAGAGGGTTGGAGACGAAAGCCCTCTGAGGAAGAAGCTAAAGCTCCACATACACAGTAGATCTCAGTGTTTGTTATGAATGCAGTGATGATTTATGCCTCAATAATAACTGATTGATGATACGGCTTTCTGAAATCATATCGCACAACCATTGTTTTCTCTTTTCACTTTCAAATCCACATAAAAGCTCAATACATTGAATATGAAGTTCTCCAACAATCTTGCTGAAAACATGACTCAACATTAATAACTGAAGTTTTGCTATACAGTTTTAGCTACAACACAGTCACTGACTATTCTTGATTCTGGCTGGCTAAATGAATGCAACACTATAAAACTGTAAGAAATAATTGCAACAGCGCTGTGAGGCTCCAGTGGTTTAGTTAAAGACCTTTAAAAATCGACTGCTACGCACATGGAGCTTGTGTAACCAATAAAATAAATTGGACAAATAACCTAATGAAAACCCTGCAAAATTAATTTAATACGTCTTTTTTATTAAATCAACTAACAGGAGGAAAGGCGAAGACTTAATTAAAATGGCATTTTTTTAATTACTGTTTAAACCACATACAAATTTGTTGACCACTTTTCCCTTTACTTAATTAACTTTTTAATCTTTCATTTCCTACAAGTTACACCTTAATTTACTTAAAGGTAGGGCTGTCAATTCATTAAAATATTTAATTTATTGTCCATAGTTATTTGTGATTAATTGCAAATGAATCACACATTTTTTTTATCTGTTCAAAATGTACCTTAAAGGGAGATTTGTCAAGTATTTAATACTCTTATCAACATGGGAGTGCTCTATGGCACTCAGGAAGAAGATATATGAGGCTTTGGGTAGACAGACACAATATCTGCTTGTAGGTTCAATTCAAATAACTTCAGTGGTTTGTTATTTTAACTTTCAAAAGGGAATGTTTTCCATGTCTGTTCCATTAATGAATCATTGCGCATTTGCATCTGACATCACTTGGCTCCCACCGCTGTATCATCACCACAAACATCCAAATTTAATATAAGCTTGTGAACTCCCAGCAATGATCTAATCAAGTAGGAGTCCATGTATGAAAATCCTTACACAAGCAGATTGATGAGGATCATATCACTGGCATACAGAACAGTTAGTAATATTAATAAAACTTTCCAATATTTTCTCAGACCAGACGATGTGTTGATAAACTCCTCGGGCTCATAAATCATGATTATATTGATAACTTGGGGGGGGGGGGAGGGGGCGCATTTTGTTGTGGGCTGATTTATCCCAGAATGATGTAATGTAAATATTGTATGTTCATTAACCAGCAGTGTACAGATAAGATAAGATAAGAACTGTATTCATCCCAAGGGAAATTACTTGGGAAATCTTTACAACAACCCCCCCCCCCCCTCCCCCTCCGGACACAGTTTAAAGTCTGAATTATTCATTAGTAAATAAATAACTGGCATTAATTATTACAAACTTCTCACTGCTCAACATGTGTTCTTTGACCTTCCTGCTCTTTGGTCCTCTAACATGATGAAGCTTTGTTTGTCTTTAGTGATAAATATACCATTTCGATTTGTTTTGCACATTATAGAGAGAAGAAAAACATAACCATGAATTAATTATATCTCCAAGCCATAACACTGATTTTATACATGGAATGAGGCAGGATACTTAATGGTCAAGTAGGTTCTTTTGATGATTTCCTCTTCTATGTCTCTGGCACCTCATCAAATAATTGAATTTAATAGTGGTCCAACGGTTCAACGAGCCTACAGTTTGGTTTGTACGTCATTGAGCGGTTTGGTTTTGCACCCCGAGTTTACACGATGTTTGGAGGCTTACAAGTCATCTGCTTACTGTGCTGCTTTGACAAACAGTAATCCATTGTTTTTAATTATATAACTTTCCTGACTTGACTTTAATGGGAGGGTGCACTTTTACGGTGCAGAGTTTAGGTGGCGGTGAAGAGGCTGCAGCAATAAAAATAAAATAGAAATAAAACTACACAGACTATAGATGCTGTGAGTGTTATATTGTAGTGTATATGCTGTCTGTTTGGTGCTGTAGCCATCCTGTACTGATGTGTCTCCAGCAGCACTGTCAGTCAGGAAGGGCCAGTGGTCTGGTGGGCCTGACACACATTGTTTAACAGTGATGTCACCACTTCCCGTCAGAGCCCGGGGTGGTGGAGAGGGTGGAGGAGGTGGAGGAGGTGGAGGGGGCGGCTGGCGGGAAAACACAGAGATCAGCAAAACTGTGTGACAAAGAGCAGAAGAGCTGGTCCGCAGCCTGCTGGCATTCAGCTCGATCACACACCCTCCATCTAAGCTTCGCCCTCTGGGTCACAAAACAAACAAATAAATAAACTAATTAATGAGGTTTAGTCATATCTAAACTGAAGAGGACAGCTGAACAAAACGTGTCTCGCCCCAACAAGGGGAGGGTGGAAGGTGTCCTTCAAATGAATCATACATGTGTGATCTGACCACGTCTACAATAAAAACACCTGTCCTGAATGGCCACACTCAAAAAGCCTCCTCCTGGCTGCATCCCACTTCCTCCCTGATTTCCCTACAAGAACTCTGGTGGGCCAGATTTACATGTGTTTGCGTGTATTTAGCTCCTGATTTACTACGGCAGCAGCTCATTACAGAGTCAGCTCCTCGGCTGATCCTGGGTCTGACCTCTACAAACAGTGGGTGAAGTTCAACAGCTAAAGTAAAACCCAAGTTGTATTAAACTGTAGTTTTCCTTTAAAGGCCTAAAAGCCGACTGCTTCTAACCTCCAGAGAACTGAGCCGTGCCTTAAGTTACTTCTGCTAGTAAAAGTACTGTGAGCCCAACGAGCCCTGCACAGTGATCTACAGGAGAGAGGCTGGTTTTAGTCCATCCCTGTGGGCGAGGCAGACAGGAGAACAGGTCCCATGCTGGGAGTTGTCACATCCAGACAGTAAAATATCACAAATGATAGGAGAAACCTAGCAGGCTGCTCAGACTGAATTCTTCTCACTGAGAAACCCTTGAACAACGTCCAGGAAGTGACCCAACCACTGCTGGAGTTGGCACTAATGTTGCCGGGCAACTCAACTTTTTTTTTTTTTTGTAGTACAGCCTTCAGCAGTGTTGGAAAGTAACTGGTAAGTACTGTACTTAAGTACAAGTTTGAGGTACTTCTATTTTACTTGAGTATTTCAATTTTATGCTACTTTATACTTTATACAAATATTGTATTTTTTACTACATTTATCTGACAGCTGGAGTTACTTTACAGATTAAGATTTTATAAACAAAACATGTGATCAATTTATAAACTATGATACTGTGCTAAAGATTAAACTATCCAACTTGCTGTAACACTAAAATGCTGCTTACATGTTAAAGCATTAGTGAATATATTCCAATTATATGATAATGCTATAACTGTCTGAAATGATCATTCTGCCCACTTTAAATTACTTTTACTTTAATACGTTAAGTACATTTTGCTAATACTTTTGTACTTGAAAGTAAGACTTTTACTTGTGACAAAGTATTTTTACAGAGTGGTTTTGATACTTTTACTTAAAGGTGGTAAATGCGAGACTGGGAGCATTTCTATTGCCTCTGCACGGCTCTCAATATGGCAAAAACAACGGCAATAGTGCTGACAGAGATAACGCTCACATACACGAACATGCGCGGCCGGCCCGGCTACGTCAACAAAGCACAGAGTAGCTCTGATTACAACATACACAGAGGGAGAGTGACTTCATTACCTGTTCAGGTGGACATTACTCCTCTATATCTTTACATAGACAATATTTGTTTGCTGCTATATTAATGCATTTCTTCCACCACTGTGCTTCAGTAACAACCATCAAAATCCTCAGACAAGTGTGTTGTTTAGATAATGAAACAAAATCATATCATCACATAAGAGCAAAGCCTTAGTATGAACCTGAGAGACTCTGTGCTGTCATTACAGGGGGGATGCCCCAAAGACCAGTATAAAAAGATCAGGTGGCAGCAATCACATTCAAAGTCAACTCATTTGCAAGTAAAACAATTGTACTGAAATGTGTCACACAGATGCAACAAAGACTGCAGGACATCAATATGGCACGACAGTGCAATATGTTATATGTACACACTGGACATATCCTTCTACAGTTGTGCAAAATTGGCATAGGGTGTGATCAATATTTCTCATGTGATTTGCCTGGTTAGTGCAGGAAGAAAGCGCACAGTACACAGTGGTGAAAGAAGTACTCAGATCTTTACTTAAATCTGCAGTAGGCAGTATGGTTTTGGCATCATTGGGCAAAGATTCCATAATAACCTTCCAGTATATTGTAATTCAAGTGTTCTGAGAGAAAACTAGACCTCTGCTCCTCCCCAGCACACCTAACATGAGCTGTACAACACTGCAGATAAATCTGTGAAATCCATTTCAGGGTTCACTTTCCCTTTAGGTCCCTTCTTTGGTGTGTGTCATGCTTTCCACTTCCACAGTCTGCTCTAACTGTATATGGTCTTTATGTGGATTTTGTGATGAAAAAAGTACATAGATAAAGAACTAACACATACAGTAAAGAGGCCCAGTCTTGTTATAAAGCAGAGGAGCGCCTCAGTCCTCTCTGCAGGCTGAAGGTCAAGAAATCAAATGACTTTATGTTTGACTTTCCGAGGCAGTCATGTGTGCCTTTGTTTTGGCATTTCCTCAGAGGAAACTCCTGATTACTCGGTGTAAAAATACACAAGTGACTTATGAGGGGTGGAATCTGAAAAGCTCAAAGTCAACCATTAACGTTTCGAAAACAATTCACCTCATTTGGTTCTTACAGAAATGATTCAGGTTGGTACCAACAAACTTTCTCATTTCTCTGCCAAGAACCAGGCTAAAAATAAATGTTTCTTTTCCTCACGTCAACCTGCGTTTGTTCTGAGATCAGTAAAGATGAAGTCATATGATCATATAATCAATTTGTACTGACATGCACATGCTAATGTGACTTTTAACTTTGTGTACAATGCTGCAGCTTGTTGCAAAGACATGCTGTCAGTGGATTAACCCTGTTGACAATCACAGATAACATCATGTGTCTGCTGAACCCCCATAGGACCCTCTGCAGGACTGTTGCTAAGGATGGGACGATAGAGGAATTTATCACAGATCGCGATAAAAAAGCACTTTCCATTATCGGGATAATCTTGAATATCGTCATGAGTGACTTTAAAAAGCTGTCTAGCTCGCTATCATGGTAAAGAAGTGAATTTTTTTAATTTATTTATCCTTTCTTTATGCAGGGGGACCTTATGATTTATGATTACTAATATTGTTATTGTTTGTATTTCACTAAAACGGATGTTCACTTGAAAAAAGATGTGTCCGACCTTTGATGCAATACAAACAAAATGTAAGGTAAAGTGATTCCAGTATGTTTTAGTGCCATTTTAAGAGTTTTAAGCATATTTTGATTATCAGGATAATGTGGTGAATTGCAGTTATTTTGGCCAGGATAATGGTGACATGAAATGTTCATATCACTAAAGGAAATGTTTACAGAGAGATGTTTCAGTCAGTCCACTTTCAGTCAAGCCAGACAACAAGGAAATTGTCTCTCTAGTTGTGCACTTGTCCTGGAGGTTATAAACAGAAAAATGTGCAGGAACCTCTGATATTAGGTAACCTTTTAGGGGCCAGGAGTCAAGAATGAATCACTCCAGGAAAATGCCCCCTGCTGGCTGGGATAGGGGGGAAAACCCGAGCCCCGTTATGTTCCATTCTGCACCCTTTTATTTTTTAAAAAATCTGTCAATTTTAACTTTAACTAAGTTTCCCCAGATAAAACATGCAAGTTAAAAGAACACTTAACAGCTCATGTGAATTAGTAAAGGCTTGTATCCAGTTCGGCGTGCATCCAGTAGATCAAGCACCTTTAGATTTACTAAAACTCTACTTTTAAATTATACTCCCTACCATTCCCAGTTGCAATCCTCTCCCACCACAATGCGACGTGAGGGGGCATTTTGTATTTGATTTGATTGCCGAATTTACCAAAATACCTTAGTAAATGGTAAAATGTCGTATATTAAGTTCTGCTAGTTATGTATGTTTTCCAACAATAAGATAACCTTAAATTGGGAGTTTTTCAAATGGAGTTTGGCGTGATGCATTAAGTTGTGTTTCCATTCATAAACCTATTCAGAAAGCCATTTCAACTCCATAAATCATGAGCAAATGTGCTGTTTTAAATAGCAACAATTATTTGAGAGAATTAATTATCCTACCTGTCAGTGAGTGTTGACTGTGTGCCACTCATTGGGGCTTCCCTTAAGAGTTTTCCGACGACTTCACCCAAATAACATTTTCATGATAAAGTCTGACTCTTATTTAATAAAAGGGCTCCTTTATTTTGTCTCCTCGGTGTCCGTCCATATCCACAAACGTCGACGAGTCGTTATTTCCAGCATACAGAGGTTTTAAAATCCAGTTTCTTCTAATGGGGAGTGTTGGTGAGCACTGAGAATAAAGTTATAGTCATGCATTTATTGCCAAAAAAATCCACGGAGTTGCAAGAATTGAAGAAAAGAGCTGTTTTTTTTTTCTTTGGGGTGTGAATGTGTTTCATTAGCCAGCCGCTGTCTGCATCAGCAGAGACATCTGGAAAACAGTCAAACTCCTCCAAACAACTTGCTTTCAATGTTTTCCAAACTTTCTCCTCCAAGTCCAAGTTGAAGGATATCTCTATTTCTCCTTGGGAAATACTTCCATGATGACATCCAAGTCTATTCCTGATGATCCGGGGAAGAATTACGTCAAACTTTGGCTGCTAAATCCAAAATGAGCGTCCAGAGTGCAGAGTTTGTGTGTAGCATCCTCCTCCAGATTCTGCTCACTTTAATCCTCTAAACTAAATCTGTGCGACTGTCTGGGGTTTTTTTGCTCCACAGTGATGATGCAAATGGAAAAAAGGAAATGCTTTGTCGCCCCCCCCCCTCCCCAAAAGAGTCAAAAAGAGGAGAAAAACCCACCTTCCATCCTGTTGCGTTCAAGTGCTCCTCGTACTTCGCTAAACTGTCAGATATAAAAGCGATAATGTGGTTTTTATATGACTTTTAATCACAATTAAACAGTGGTGGAAAGCAATCAGGTACATTTACTTTGAAGTACTTAAGTATTTCCATTTTATGTTACTTTATACTTCTACTCCACTACATTTCAGAGGGAACTATTGTACTTTTTTACTCCACTATTTATTTTTGACAGCTTTGCAGATTCAGATTAATAAAAAAAAAATATGAATCAACTAATTATGATGTATTTTTATAGATTAAACTACTCAAATGAGCTCCACTTTTACCAGCTGCAACATTAAAGTGATGTACACATGAATGCATCAATAATTATAATCCAATAATTTAATATACATTATTCTGAAATGGACTATTCTGCATAAGTACTTTTACTTTTGGTACTTTAAGTACATTTTGATACTAATACTTCTGATTTTGTATTATTTTTTCTTTTATGTAGATGCATTTTTTTATTGTTTATTTTTATCTTATTTTTTATTTTAATAATGTACCCCTGACATGAGCAGTTTTTGTATGCATATATTGTTATTGTACTTATATTTTCTGAAATAAAAAAAATAAAAAAAGATTTTAGTTATAAGGCAATTAAAACTAATTATGTGTTTAATAAATGTCCTAAGGAGCGATGAGAATCTGATTTTGTATTATTTTTTCTTTTATATAGATGTATTTTTTATTGTTTATTTTTATCTTATTTTTTATTTTAATAATGTACCCCTGACATGAGCAGTTTTTGTATGCATATATTGTTATTGCACTTATCAGAATCAGAAACTCGTTTATTTCCAGGTGTATGAGGTTTACACTAGGAATTTGCTTTGGTGGGTTGGTGCAATAAAACAGTAAAAATAACAGTAGGATAATTAAGTGTTAAAATAAAATAAGAATAAAAAATTTAAATCTACAAATATACAATATAATATATACACAAGAATTAAATGAATTATATTTTTTCTGAAATAAAATTTAAAAAAAAAAGATTTTACTTATTTTTGTTTTTATTCCGCATTTTATTTGTTTGTTTTGTGATTCTCACGTGTGATTTGGCTGCATTAATAAAGCAGTCCATCTCTCTATCTACCTGTAGGTGGCAGCACTCCGCCAACCTAGAAGAAGAAGCAGCAGCCAGTGTCTTAATTTATCACACGAAGAAGAAACCCTTCCAGCCGCTAGCTTGCAGACTAACGTAAACACAGGAACATCTCTGGGTACATTCAGCCATTAGAGCAGCTTAGCTTTTGTTTTCTTTACCGCCGTTTACTGCAGAATAACTACACGATGCAGTAATTTAGCTAAAGGTCTTCTAGTGAGCCATGTTTGTTTGGATCTGGGAGTAATCAAGGCCTTGAAGTTGTCCTGCTAACGAATGGTAAGATTTTCAGAGCTAACTAGCTAAGCTAACATCCATTTCAAAGGTTTTCAATACGAGTTATACTAAAATATAATGTCTCTCTGTTGGAGGTTCAACCTGCCAAGATCCTGCACCTTACTCTGGATATTTAACCAATGTATTTTAGTTATATTTCATATTTCTACGTGGGGTAATTTGATGGAAGCGTAGACCCAGTTCCCGATGTGTTGACAGACTTTGATACAGAAAAAAGCAGCTTTCTTTGTGTGTCATTAAATGTTGGTAAAACAAACGTTCAGGGTTGTAATTATTAGGCTCTTCTCTTACATTCGGCTTATAAATGGTTCTTTAAAGTGGCAGTAGGCAACAATTTTTTTGGCATAATTTGGCAAAAAATTCCATTATAACCTTTCAGCATATTGTAATTCAAGTGTTCTGAGAGAAAACTAGACTTCTGCTCCTCCTCATGTCTCTGTTTTCAGGCTTTAGAACAAATCTAGCCCCGTGACGGCAGATTTTGACCAATCACAGGTCGTTTCAGAGAGAGAGAGCGTTCCTATTGGCTGTGCTCCGGTCATGTGACCAGAACTTGGCTTCCTTCAACAGTTTTTACAATGGCGGCCGCGTCGCAAACTTTCTCATTTTACAGCTAAACGGTAACTACAAGATGATTCTGAAAACATCTGAGGAGAGAAATAGTCATTACAGTAACAGAATATTGATTCATATTTGATCAGCGCTGCCTAGTTTGACCGTTTGGTCGGAGATCGCGAGTGATTGACAGCCGGCTCTCATAGACTGCAGCTGGACAGCGGACCTTGTTTTCCTCCGGTAAGTGAAATCCTTCAGATGCCGTTAGGAGCACCGGAGGACACAGTAGGACACAGAGGAACAGGATTTTTTTCAGGTTACCTGTTTCATGTTCTACTGTCACGATATAGCGGCCGTTTTCTAAAAATAACTTTTTTAAATCATATTTGCGCCAATATCGCATACTGCAGCTTTAATGTGGGCCCTTAATTAAGCTGAAATTAAACTGCTGGATTTGTAAATGGAGTTTGGCATCATCTCTTTAAAGTCTGGTGACATTCTGTATTTTTTTTATTGTTATCAAATTCCATGTTAAGTCCAAAACCAACACTGAATTGATCCTGCCTGATATAGCTTAGAGCTCCACTGTAGTTTAGTTTAAGTCAATTTTACATACACCTCCCTGCTTCCGGAAATACTCTTTTTGTGCACCAAATATATATTAATCTGCAGCACAAAATAGTCTCCAACAAATGCAGTATTTACTCCTGTTTGAGTGACATTTGCTTACAGCTGTTTTAGGAAATTACGGAGCCTTTTAAAAAAACTGATCTATATATTTGAGAGTGTTTTTTAGAGATTAAGGAGAATTAAATAAATCATAAAGTATTGATTGATGGACTAACACATGTTGGTTTTGGTCATTTCGTGGGATTTGTTGACAGTAGGGCTGTCCCGAATACCATTTTTTAGGCTTCGAAGCTTCGGTGAGAAATATTCGAAGGTATTTTAAGGGACAGTGCCGCTGCCGCACTACTGTACACACACGCACCTCTACACAGCGATATCGTCTAAGAATAATTCATAATAATTCATGTTGAATATGAATAATGGCTAATGTGTGATTATTCCTTCTTTCATGGGCTATTTTGGGATTTATACATTATTATTACATACATATATTTAAAAAAAACATCCGAATAGTGCTTTGGAGGTTGATTACCATGGCAACGGACGAAGTTTCGAAGCATTTGGGTCAGCCCTAGTTGACAGTATGAAAATATAGAATAGAGGGCGCCCCGCTAGCTCTGCTGGTGTGCGGGCGCCCATAAGGGCTGAGTCCCGCGGTAGGCCCGGGTTCGAATCCGACCTGTGGCCATTTCCGCATGTCGCCCCCTCTCTCTCCCCATTTCTACACTATCCACTGTCCTATAAATAAAGGCATAAAAAGCTCCAAAAAATAATCTTTAAAAAAAAAAAAAAAAAGAAAATATAGAATAGCACCAACTTTAATTACACTCTGCTTGCTATTTCCAATTTCTCTAATTTTTAACATTTATTTCTTATTCTAATATAGATAAATATAAATACTATAAACACTATTTCCAATGTTTCATGAGCTACATAAACCTTTTGGTCTATTCAAGTACATTTGGAAACAAATAGACAAAGGGACAGTTAGTTTTTGTCGACTGTCATTCAATGTAAAGGCAGTGTAGAGAGCACTAACGCACATGATGTAATTGAGTCATGCAGCTGATTTGTTCATCAGTAACAGTTTATCAAAACCACCTCATCTCTGACAATTCAAACATAAACAGTGACATAATCACACAATAGTGTGTTGCAGCGGTACTATAACATTAGATAGTTAGACATTAGATAGTTTTGCATCCTCCTCTGCTCTTCACTTCCCACACATAACATCTCAACTCGCCACCTTTTGTCCTTTATCCGTGTTTTGCATAAAAGCTGCATGATTGTAGAGGGTTGCTAATTAGCAGAGTAATTACTGCCAGCAGTTCCTCTGAGAGAAAAGCTTCTTTATAGGGAATATTTCATTCAATTAAACTTGAGTACACTTAATTAAAATGCACCAAGGAACCCTCTTTAGACAACAAAATTTAGCTCACACTGTTTATTCCACTCTTGAAGCTCTTTTAAATAAACAGCGCCTTAGAGGAGCATCAGCTGACAGCAGTATGATTTATGCTAGAATATTGTCTAATCTTGCATTATTTTGTTTACTCTCCTCTTAGCCCATGATTCAGCTGGAGAAACCAGTTCTGACTGGTACCATGCCCGTGGTATGGCCCACCATCCTTGACCTGGGCAGGGATGAGTGCAAAAGAATTCTCCGTAAACTTGGTAAGGTCATGAGATGCAAAATAAATATTGGAGGACCATTGCTATGAACAGCATTTTTACACTTTTTCAATTCATATTTAAGTTTATCTGATTGAACTCACATCATTTTTGTTTCATTTTCCCAGAGCTGGAGGCTTATGCTGGGGTAATCAGTGCCCTGCGAGCCCAAGGAGACCTGACGAAGGACAAGAAGGATCTGCTGGGAGAACTCACTAAAATCCTTGGGTAACTCTTTCCTACATATTCTAAAACAATTTGTCCAACCTTTGCACACAAACTTTGCTTCATTTTAAACGTGCTGAACCATTTTGTCCACCCTCCCTTCCCCTCATCCTCCCAGTATCTCAACAGAGCGCCATCGTGCAGAAGTCCGCAGGGCTGTCAATGATGAACGCCTCACCACTATTGCATATCAGTAAGTGTATGACCGGCCATGTAGGAGTGTCATTCATCATTTGCAGCACTTTACAGCAGTGGTCCTCAACCTTTTTGAGTCGTGACCCCCCCGTCTTGTTTAGTTTGAACAGCTAGGACAGCTAGGTGTTGTCCTATGTGCTCAAGGCACTGTGGAGTTTTGATGCTTTCCGTGACTTTTTCTCCCCCCCTGACCCGCTGACGAAAAAGATAAATTCACTCCTTCATACACACCCCTCTCAGCAAATTAATGTTTTTATCTGGTCCGCTTTAATTTGTGCACTGTGAAACCGAACCAGACTAAATAGAAAACGAACCAAAAGTAACAATTTCACTCTGATTCGGACTAGACAAACGGACTATGACTTGTGAAAACTAATGTCTAATTAATAAACGGTGCTTGACATCTTTTTCAGTATGTCAGGTCCTAACAGCTCGTCCGAATGGTCCATTGAAGGACGCCGACTTGTCCCCTTGATGCCGAGGCTGGTCCCTCAGACAGCCTTTACTGTGACTGCTAACGCTGTGGCCAGCGCCACAGCCAATCAGAATGCCTCCCTTCTGCTGCCAGCTGAAACAGGAAACAAAGAAGGTGGGCCAGCCCAGGATCACTTAGTGTTCGACCGAGGTTGTTATAAAAAAGATTAGACTTTGAATGACATGTTTCCTCCCTACAGTGGTTGTATGTTACTCCTATACGAGCACCACCGGCACGTCCACCAGCGCCACGGCGACCGGCGGCACCATAGGAGCAACTGTGAAATCACCACGACCACCCAGTCCTTCATCCAACGTGGTGGTCCTGCCCAGCGGGAGCACCGTCTATGTGAAAAGTGAGTCAACATCATCAAATCAATTTAGACTTCTGCTCTGCTCAGGCATTTTAACAAGTGTACTGATCAGCCTACAGGGGGCGCTACAAGACTGGTTTATCGATCACTAACATCATTATGCAAATACAGAACAAAAGGCTCAGGTTTGCCGCAGGACAAATGATTCAGAAATTCTCCCCAAAACACAGAAGTTATACTGGCTGGGATTAAATTTCCCAAACACACAGCGTCTCGTTGGATCCAATTTGACAATTCCACAAGCATCTGCTGCCAATGTGGGCATGCAAGTAAACAGCTGGTATGAACAGTGTCCAACAGGCTGGTTTAGGAAGGGAATGAGAAATGTGTCTGCACATTATTAACACTGAAGATGGAATGAGAATTATATTTTATTTTCGTCTTACAGTTGCACTTAGGGTTACGATTTCATATATCACAATATATGAAATCGTAACCCCTGTATGATGCGTATCGTATCGCCAGATTCTTGCCAACACACAGCCGTACCATCCTAGCGTTATCCTGAGTTTGTGTCCTCCATTTCCCTCGCAGGCGTGAGCTGTTCCGACGAGGACGAGAAGCCTCGCAAGCGAAGGCGGACAAACTCGTCCAGCTCGTCGCCGGTGATACTGAAGGAGGTCACCAAGGTGTCCCCGCCGATATCCAAGAGCATCACGGTGCCGGTGAGCGGCAGTCCCAAGATGAGCAACATCATGCAGAGCATCGCCAACTCGCTGCCGCCGCACCTGTCCCCCGTCAAGATCACCTTCACCAAGCCCACCATCCAGACCACCAACACCACCACGCAGAAGGTGAGCGATGCTTGTTCCACACGTCTCTCTACACAATACTTGAGTTTTAAATGTCCCGTCTTCCTTCAGGTGATCATCGTGACGACTTCGCCCAGCTCCAACTTTGTGCCCAACATCCTGTCCAAGTCTCACGCTCACAACGCCGCTCTGTCCAAGCTGGTCTCCTCCTCCATGCTGACGGCGGCCACCCAGAAACAGACGGTGGTCTTCCCAGCCACTGCCAGCCCCGCCAACACCGTCGCAGTGACCACGGTGGTCCCCTCGGCTCCTTCAGTGGTCATGTCAACAACATGTAGGTTCTTCTTCCTCTGCACCAACACAAGCAACGTGAACCTTATAGGGAACGTTTTAACATCCATTTAGTAAATTACAGGAAAAGCCTTGAACTCCCATCAGCAGTTTGTTATTGCGTCTCCCATTTACAGCTGTATTAATGGTACTAAACTGTCTGAGCAGCTAGCTGTGTTAGCGTAACACTACGGTGTTCACTGCTGCAGGTGCTTCTTCAGCTGGAGTGAAGGTGGCTTCAGCCAGACTTCCTTCACCGAAGACCCTGGTGGGGACGCCGGCTCAGATCCTGGCCCAGTTCCCCAAACAGCAGTCACCCAAACAGCTGCAGCAGAGCTCGTCTATGGGAGTCTGTAGTGTGAGCCAGACCCAGACCACCAGCACCTCACCGGGGTCCAAGCCCACCATCCAGATCAAACAAGAGTCCGGTAAGATGCTTTCTTTCTTTTGTTATGTCTCTCTTTTTTTTTATAATCTTTTTATGTTTTTCTTTTTGGTCTTTTTTATTTCTTTTTCTATGTCTTTATTTCTTTATCTTTCTTTCTTTTTCTTTCTCTTTCTTCTGCTATGTCTCTCTTTTTTTTTCTTTTTTTTTCTATCTTTCTTTCTGTTTTCTTTTTGGTCTTTTTTGGTCTTTATGTTTCTTTGTACTGAGTCAATGTATTTTTTGTGTGCGTTTCCAGGAGTGAAGATAATCACTCAGCAGGTTCAGCCCAGCAAAATCCTGCCCAAGCCTTCATCAGTGGCTTTGTCCAGCAGCAGCTCGTCCCCCATCATGGTCGTCAGTAGCAACGGAGCCATCATGACCACCAAACTGGTCACTCAGTCCACAGGTGAGTGATGCAAGACTCACCTCTACTCAACAAAGTACTGATGCTTGATAGCCAGGCCTAGTTACTGAATAGCAACACTATATTTTTTGCATGCAGCTACCCAGGCCACCTACACCAGACCGACCGTCAGCCCCAGCCTCGGCGCCAGAATATCAGCCTCCAGCGGTGGGACCACCTACGTCAAGACCACCAGCGGCAGCATCATCACCGTGGTGCCCAAGTCTCTGGCCACTCTGGGCGGGAAGATCATCAGCAGTAACATCGTCTCCGGTGATTCAACGAGTCGAGATCGATACTGCTGTGATTTTTACATCATCTGTGCAGTTCTGATAAAATATTGTCTTCTCTCTGCAACAGGCACGACGACTAAGATCACCACCATCCCCATGACCTCCAAGCCAAATGTCATTGTGGTTCAGAAGACCACAGGAAAAGGAGCGACCATCCAAGGTCTACCTGGCAAGAATGTGGTCACCACACTTTTAAATGCTGGGGTCAGTGAAACACCACTCTATGGTTTTTATAGGAACTTTACAGACCAAATGATTAATCAACTAATTGAGAAAAGAATCAGATTAATAGTGAAAATGGTCATGAATAAACTAAATAATCTTTCAAATTATTCTGATGGCATAAATGTTTGTTTGTAGATATTTTTTGTAAATATTGGTGCAGTTTGTGTGTTGATTTCATCCCATTTGTTTCACTGTTGTGACATTGTCTTTCTTGATACAACCACTAGGTGTCGCCAAAGTTAGAAACCTTCACATCCTACATAAAGGTACTTTAAACATTTTATTATATTAAATGTCCCCAATTCAAGGTTTTAGAATGTGTTAAATACAGTAAAATGTTGCATTTGTGTTTTTAAAGCAATAGTTTGTCATTTTTGGAAACATTCTTATTAGTTTTCTGGTGGAGATTTAGATGTTCAGATTGATATCACTCTTATATTTGTTTGCAAAATATGAAGCTACAGCCAGCATCTGGTTATCTTAGCTTAGCACAAAGACTGGAAACGGGGGGAAACAGCTAGCATGGCTCTGTCAAAATGTAAAACTTTTGCTTTAAATTAAGTTTCTTATGTCTTAAATGATATAGCGACTTTGTTGCACATGAGTATTTTAAGTTGACAGTATCTACAGTACATTACTGGGGTTTTCTCCCGTGGTGCTGCTGTTCGTAGTCGGATATGTTGTAATAAACTACGTGTTGTTGTGTGTGCTTCAGGGTGAGAAAGGCCTACAGGCTGTTCAGGGGACCAAACCAGCGATCATCACCGCCTCCAGACCCATCACCAAGATGATCGTCACCCAGCCCAAAGGCATGAGCTCTGGATCCCAGGCCACCGCCACCAAGATCATCCCCACCAAGATCGTCTACGGCCAGCAGGGCAAGACACAGGTGAGGAACCGCCAGCTAATCAAATGGTTCTCTTTCTTTGTACACTTCTTTATAAAAACAGTCCCTGACAACCTTTGAATTATTAGTGTTTTCCAACAATCTACAGCTCTGAAATATTCCATTTACCACTGAGGGAGTTTTCTACTCATAAGGCTTGAAATCATTAGATCCTGGTTAACCACAGGCCCATGAGGTTATCTTATGACTATCATCAAGTGGGTATTCTTTCATATGACCTACTGAATATCAAATATTTCTTTATGCATTTCTGCCTCATTATGCAAATGAAGGGGCAAAGTAGGTTATCATATGACTGACATCAAGTGGATATTCATATGACCTATTAACTGACGTCAAGTAACCACAAGTGTAATGTCTGCTGTACATGTTTAAGTCATCACAGAAGAGCAGTTTTAACTGTAGGAAAAATGACGAAACAAGACAAAAGGTTTCTTTCTCATTGCTCATTTTGGTCTTCTCAAGAAGCATCAGTTTAAACGGAAGAGAAAAATCCCCCGATTCTTTAGGCTGACAGATGTATACTGGGGCTTTGACACTGACCTTTCCTCTTCCTCCATTTACTTCCCCCGTTCAGGGAGAGAAATGAGTCGGGCAGACTAGTCTGCTGCTCTTTCAGGTCAAACAGCTGCAGGCTACAGCGTTTGTCTCCTGTAACAGGATCATGTTTCTGACCCATTGTATTAAACCTGCATCAATTGATTTTCTTTGACCACTTGCGGGCAGTGGAACAAGCTGTAAACACAACGTTGACAGATTATCACCTTTATAAAGAAATATCTGTCTCTTCAGCTGCTAAATGCTCCACTGTGTCCACCAGCTAGTCGCTTTTTGGATTAAAACAAGGCAAAAGTGAGCATGGCTCACATACCCCCGCTCACTGCTTGACCCCTACTAAAGTAGGGCCAAAGGTTTTGCCCTTTTTGAACTAATGGAATTATTCTATTGAGCACAATCTAGCTTGTTATCATCAAAAAAATCGGGCACCCTGGACTTCTAAACCCCAAAAGGCACAACTAGAACACACTGTCAACCATCATACTAACTTTGAAGTTCCTAAGATAAATAGTTTCCGAGTTCTACTCCGGAAACGAAAGTGTGACATGTGAACGGCATTTCATTCATTTCTGTGAAGAAAACTAAATTACATTGTTAAAGTTTGGATTATTATTTAATATATAAACAAATAATACAGATAATTGTATTAACAGTTCCTAAAAATATCAGTAAAACTCATTGTTGATGCAACATTCACAGGAAATAATCAGCTCAAAAAACGTCCTGCAGTTATTGTGTTCACTATTTAGGTTAAATGTACAGTTTATCAGTTGTTCTGTACCGTTATTGTTAGGCATTGAATATAATATGAAATATCCATAAAATATGTCACTTAGTCAGGGGTCGTCAGTTTACTCAATGATAGAAAAGGGGTCCATTAATGAAAAAGGTTGGGAACCAGTGCTGCAGAGTCTGGAGTGTCTCTGTGTGTCCAGTTGTAATAACTGTGATGGCTTTGTTACTTTAAGAGACAGCGATGAGAAAATGGATTACTTGGACGTGGTCACATGAGAATTTTTAATCAGTGCCCAGTACCAACAGAAGCTACTGTATACTGGGCCTGTACAATGAAACCAGCAACCTGTAGGTGTGTTTTTCAGTTCCTGGGGATTTTTCATTTAAAAAGTTAAGACAAAACAGGATTAGTTCTGTAGAAAGTCATATATTTCTGACGAGTACCAAGAATGCCTAATGTGGGATTTGAAAGTTTATCTTGTGACTTAAAAAGAAGTCCAGTGAGAAGTGAGAACTAAAGGGACAATTAACTGCCCTAATATTACTTTCTAAGTCTTTTTTTAATTTAGCACACATGGGGCCAGAATATATTCTGAGAGGGTAAATCCCATCATGCTAGTTTCCAGGTGTTTTTAAGTACTTTCATACACATGAAGGGAAATAGTATCTATAAAAATATCTTTTCGTATCTTATCATAAAGAAATTTATTACAGAGCTGTGTTGAGTACTCGATTCTGATTGGTCAATCACGGCGTTCTGCGGTCTGTAATTTCTGTATAACAGACCGTTGCTATGTATAACAGACCGTTGCTATGGGCGCAGCTCTGATGTCGGACTCTGGCGGACCGTTTTTGTGTGAAAATATTGATTTTTTTTTTCCAGTAAGTAGCCGTGTAATAAGTGGGATAATGTACAGCTAGCGGGTCATTGTTGTGAAAGAATCCCCTTCAATCCTGTCGGGGATTCTTTCACAACAATGACCGGCTCGCTGTACATTATCCCTTACATATTTAATTTCTGCTACAAGATTCTGCTGATTTCAGTATGTCATACTTTCAATATCAAACTCATCACTTGAGTCTAAATATAGCCTGAAGACACTTTCTGTTTTTAGTCATCAAGGGGAAATTGAGGTCAGTGAGTCAGCCGGCTCTGCGGTACAGTATACACATACAGTACGTACTGTAGTCAACACCCACAGTGACGATCCGCTGTGCAGTTTCAGCGAAACCACAAGCTACATTTGCCAAAACAAACCAGAAAATCGCGTCACATTTTTGAATGTTAAAAGTAATAAAACACTTTCCAGTGACGACAATGGCACCAAAACCTTTTCTGACTTGTTTATATTTATGACCTTCTTACTGAAGTTACAACAAAGCAGACGGATATATGACTTAAGTTATCGTCATTCACGATCACGAATAGGAAACCTGTATTAAGATCCTCATGCAAACTCCAGTTTACTGTCACAGAGGAGTAAAGAAACCAGAAAATATTCACATTTAAGAAGCTGGAATCAGAGAATTTAGACTTTTTTTAAATTACATTACTCAAACCGATTAATCGATTATCAAAATAGTTGGCGATTAATTTAATTGACTAATCGATTAATCGTTGCAGCTCTAGAACAAAACAAGATTTCTGACAACTTCACCTCGGGTTCCACTAATTTCTGATGTTTTATAGACCAAACATTTAATTTCAGATTAATCGATAAGCCCGAGACAGAACTAATGTCATCCCTGCGATATCCTGAATTTACGTCCTCCATTTCCCTCGCAGCCGTGAGCTGTTCCGACGAGGACGAGAAGCCTCGCAAGCGAAGACGGACAAACTCGTCCAGCTAGTTGCCGGTGATGCTGAAGTATTCGATTAATCATTGCAGCTGTAGTTACAACCAAACTCTTCTTCACTTCCCTGAAGTCAACAAGCGGTTATTGACACTGATGCAAGCAGCACTTACTTGGGGCCAAGCAATCAGACCGCTCTGAACGGCCACGAGCCCCCGACAACGCTGCAAGCAGCCATACCGGGAGGCTACCAGGAACCAAGCAATCGGCTCGTTCCTGTCAGGCACACCACAAACGGGCACTACATTAGTACCCAATAAATTACCAGCTACTACAAGTCAATCACACAAGAATCGCCTCCCACCAACCCGAGTCAACTGTAAAACCGCCTGCTGCGATGTGTGAAAACTAGTCAGCAAGAGAGACAATAATATTTTACCGCTGCTTTATAGAACACTGCTTGTTCCTTTGGTTTCCCTCCAGGTTCTCATCAAGCCTAAGCCGGTCTTCCAGACGGCGGTGGTGAGCGAACACACCAGGCAGCTGGTCACCGAGGCGCTGCAGCAGGTGACCCGCTCTGCAGAAATCATGCAGGTTCAGGCCGCGGGACAGGACGGGTCCACAAAGGACGACGAGTCCTCGCATAGCAGCGCTCAAGGTACACTTCCCTTTTCCATAGAGACAAGAGATAATAAGGTCAGATGAATCTAATGCGGGAACATTAGGCAGGAGTTTAATGTGAAAATAACCCTAACCCGATTTAAATTTGTCCCACACTGTCTCCGTCCGTCCTCAGAGCCTCAGCCTGTAGTGCATGTGGTGTCCTCCAGAGAGCAGGATTGGACAGAGCAGGAAGTATCCGTGGAGTCCGGCCCCACTATTATTTACCAGGAGGTGTCTGGTGGGGAATCCCAGTCCGCCACCTCCACCATTAAAGCCCTGCTGGAGCTGCAACAGACAACAGGTGAGCCTCTATGTCACGGAAAGGCTGCAGACGTAAGCTGGAAAGATGGGAGGAGGGGTGGGGGGGTTGTATCACCTGTACACATGCTGACTACAGCAGTGAAACAATCACCACCTTTTGCTCTGACAGTTTTAGAAACGCAGATTTAATCTTCTACCAACAAACAAATGTTAATGACCTTTCGGGAGCTGCCAATAATGAAAAAAGTCCACACTAATTCTGTTTTTCGCCTGAGGCTTTGCTTTCACAATAAGCTCATTGGGCTACAAACCTGTGGAACTGGGTTGATGAGTAGACGGGAATGATCAAGATTTCCACGGAATATTTGACGGTGGGAACAACTTTCATGCGGAGTCGTACATAACAACTGTGTTTCAGAACTTCCAGTTACATTCCCAAAAAATTCCCAAAAGCGCTAACTGTGATTTAGTGCTTGAAACAAGAGCGGTTCAACAGATCCGCTTATTAACAGATGTACTGCCAGTGTCTACTACCTTAAAAACACCATGTGATTTTTAGGTGACGCTTAAAGGGCCGGTCCATTATTTGGGTTTTTTGAGGTTTCTATATCATTCTGTAGCTTCCCAGTGGTGTTTCTTATGTATTCAAATCTAAACATTCATTGACCCTTTGCTAAACCTCTCCCGGCAGTGAAGGAGAAGGCCGAGTCCAAACCCAGACAGCACACCATCGACCTGAGCCAGATGGCCGTGCCCATCCAGCTGGCCCAGGAGAAGAAGCCCAGCCCGGAGTCCCCCAGGCCGTCCACCTCAGAGGCTGAACCCAGCACCGAGTACGTCACAGCAGGTACGCGTCTGCTCCATGACGTACTGTATGAAATATATCAGTAGTGACAGAAGGCAATACCACAGTCTACCACCAAGTATAAGCATCAAATATATTTAAAGTACCAAATGTACAACTGTGATTCCCCTACCAGGTAAGGTCAGCAGCAGAGTGGTCGTCCCCTCGGAGGACGATAACGTGGTCATGTCCTCCACCCAGCAGCTGGGGAAGCCTTACAAAATCAGCAGCCAGGTTACCTTGGTAACCAAACCGGCAGCTACCGTCTCCTCAGCGGGCGCAGCTTCACACGTCAGCCACATGGTGAGGACGCTGATCTGATACTCTCTACGTACAGAAACTAAAGTGATCTCAGGACAAACACGTTGGCCAATAAATGAACAATTACAGTAGAATACATGACAATAGACAATAACAAATATTCTGGTTTAAGTGGCCAGTTCACCCGAGTATAAAACGATTTCTCACTTATCATTAGTGGTATTTAACCAGGCAAATAGTTTTTGGATTCATGTTCCCAGACCCTGATACAATGGAGGTGACTGGAATTTTGTTTGTGGTGCTCACAACCTTGAAAAATGCCTTTTAAAAATTCTGTGAGCACCACAAACCACTCAAACCCAGAGTACACTGTAAACAGTTTTAGGAACTATTTCTTCAGCAGAAAGTACTGTAGTTTCAATGTGAACTGGACACAGAGAAGTATGTGGACTACAGCTAAAGCCAGAAATTTGGGTGAAATATATGGAGGACGGAACCTGCCAAAATAAAAATAAATGACTTTATAAATAAATATATGTCATTAAATGTAGCAAAAATATTCAAAATAAATGTAGACATTAATCCAAATTATTATTACTACAAAATTATTATTTAAATCACCGTATTATCGTTAAATGAAGTCTTTTTTCATCATTTACATTTTACAATTAGAGTAAAAAAGAAATAAATCATAAGATCAGGACTCAACAGGTCATACTGGCCCCCAAAAACAGGAAGGGGCCCTCAACACTAGTTTAACTGCTTGTGTACATGTCACGTTGTATTGCTGCCTCTGCATTGGCCCCTGTTAGCTCCATGGGGACGGGTAAAGTGTCCTCCTCTTGATATCATCCCTCAGTCGTCTTCTTTGATTCTGTGTTTCAGCCCTCTGACAGCCATGGTAAAACAGAGACCGTGTTGGAGGTGGGCGAGCTGGAAGGCGACACCTTGGACCCCCAAACAGGCTTGTTTTACCGCTCCAGCCAACCAGCTACAGACGCCATGAAGCAAACCATCCACTCTGCAGCCGCTCAGCCGCCTCCCTCGAGCCAGGCAGAGGCCGAGCAGAGCCGGCACACCTCCACCTCCATCTCCATCTCCACCTCCACCCAGCCGCCGCCACAACTGCACAGCAAACCTCAAATCAGCCAGCCTTCCTCTTCCTCCGCTGCCTTCCCCTCCACTCTTCCTCTGACTAAGAAACTCCCAAAACTACGAGAGCAGACTCAGCCCAAACCCCAGGCCTTAACCCAGAGCCCCAAAGACAGACCGCTGACTGCACCAGCCCAAGCCGGGGCAAAGGTCATGACCCCGGGCACGCCAACAAAGCCCCTGTTGACGCCGCAGCTCCCGAAGCTCCAGCAAGCACCCACATCCCACCACAGACCGCTGCACACACCCATGTCCCACCCTCCTCCACTGCAGGCGCACCACCCTGTCAGCACTGAAAAGACGGCCTCCAGTCAGGTGAGGACTTTCACACTTTAGCACAAAGACACATTAAGTCACGCCTTTCATGCCTCGTTGGATATGAAAACAAAACGCCCAGAGGTAAAAATTCCTGGCCCAACTTCTGTCACTCGTCTTAATGGATTTGTCTCGAGGCGTCTGACGTAACCAGTACGTGTGAAGGTGCTGAGGTTTTTCCTACATTCTATGTCAAATACAATAAAACAGTTGTCATGTTTGCCTTTAACAGGCCGCGACTGATTATCAGCAATAAATTGATTTATAGTTGTATTAACGCTGGCTGCTCTTCTCTGTTTTGTGATTGAAGTTGCGACAGTTTGTCAGACAAAATATCAAACACATAACTTTCAGCCTCGCTAATTATTAATAATTACGGAGTTATAGCTGGGATTAACAAATTATTTGTTGCAACCCTAATATTTTGCCTTGGAGCTATTCACATCTCTGTGAATGTAAATGAATTACAACAACAGTAATAAAGCTGCAGTACTTAAAGGTTCTCTATGCGATATCCAGAGCGTATGCATATCTGATAAATCACATGCTCTCCTTTGAGAAAATATCAGAAACGAAACTAGACTGTTTCTACAAGCGCAGCCGCTTCAAAAATGCCTTTGAAAAGCTCGCTGGGCAAAACAGCGTGAGCCTGTTGAGCAGGACTGTGTGCTTGCAACCGGGTGATTAAAGGAGGTTAACGGGAAAATGTACTCTCGCTCTCTCTCTCTCTCTCTCTCTCTCTTTCAAAGACAGTAGCTTACATGAAACTATCATGACATGAGATATGAATTCCCCCTTCCCTCTGACGAGCAGTGCGACTCTGCCGTCAATCAAACACAGACGCCCTCCAGCTGCTGATATTTCCCCCAAAAACTTTTTTTCTTCCTTTAACAATAAATGATAAAAAACACATTATTTGTGACTACAAAAGGGATGACTGGAGTTTGCTCAATTTCCATTTCCTGTGTTTTCTCCTCATTCAAATATCTTCACCACAGCAGCCAATCATCACACAGAGCGCCACCGTCACCAAGATCACCTTCGGAAGCTCCCACCATTCATCGCAGGTCTTCAGCAGCGGCGAGGCCGCCGCCAAACTGATCCCCGAGTCCAGCTCCAGGCCCTCGGGAGACAAGCCCTCGGTGTCGGACATCCTGAAGATCTCCATGATGGAGGCGGAGATCGATCCGAGCACGGAGCCCATGGTGGTGGATTCCTCCAGCGACTGCGGCCCTCTGGGGAAAGCCCTGGAGGTCCAGGCCGTGTCAGGCACACTGGACTCGGGCCAGTTCATCAGCAGCTCTGGGGCCTCCATGCATCACTCCCACACAAAGCCCCAGTTCAGCTGCATGCAGGGCCTCACAGCACAGAGGAGCAAAGAGGACCTGGAGGTCATTGAGGTGAGATATTTATCACAACATAATGTATTTAATAAATCACAGAGTTCGAGGTTTGTCAGTATGTCTGTCAAAAATTAACCTCTTTATTAAGACATTTTATAAGTCACACACATTTTGTTAACTTACTGGAAATTGACTGAAACCCAAATGTGACTAACGCATGCAGGTGATTCCTCAGTACTCCATCCTGCCGGACTCCAGCCAGTCCAACGTGGTGGTGGAGCCCAGCGGCTTCCTGGAGATCACCAACTACACCAGCCAGCAGCTGGAGGAGGACAGCCCGATGGAGCAGGAGGTGGACAGCAGCAACGACGAGGCCACAGCGGCCAGTCCTCCGAACCAACCATAGACACAGACCCAGAGGACAAAGACTTTCTGGCTGTTTTTTTTATAGTGAATCTGTTTTTGTGTAAAATATTAGTTTGTTCATAATAAGTTTTTTTTTTCCTCCCCACAACTAATGGCACATGTGCTTTTTATTGGCAGTGAGGCGCGCTGGATGTAAAATGTGAGAGCGAGGTGAAAGGATTAGTTTTAGTGCAGCCCCAGACAGTTGGAAAGCAGCCTCTCCAAACAGACTCCAGGACAGCTACACATCCATGAAATTGATTATTTGGAAGTTTTGGCACCGTGCCTTGAGCCACTGGACGTCACTTCAGTAACATACAGCCGGATAAAAAACACTGCAGTGTCCAGAGTATTTCAAATATGTTCCCCGATGTTTGTACAAAAGGACTCTGCCGTTGATGGACGTCTTCTTTTGATGACCTGACGGTTTTACCACCAGATGAGCAGTATTTTCTTTTGACTGAGGTGCAGCTTTTTAACAGTAAAATCTCTTATAACACTTACGGGATTCAAGTTTTCAGGAGAGAGAACAAAGCTGGAGCAGATTAAAACTGCTGCGTGGAAGGAACATAAACCAGAAAAGAGTCCTGGAGGAATGATAACATATGTGTTACTGTTCATCGGAACTGATGTAATGTAAAAAGCATTAAGCAATGTACCTTTTTTTTGTAAGATATATTCTGGAGTTCAAAAAGTTGCTGTGAGAATTTCACTAAGTATGCATTTGCTTCTGCATAGTCTGTTAAAACTATGCATTTCTTTTATACCTTTTCAAACTAGAGGACTAGTTCTGAAAAATCATTTAATCTGCACAATAAATCCGCTGAGTAGAACACGTCAGTTCATACAGTTTTATTGGTTGCAAACAAAATTAGCTTTTGGATGTAGAAAGACAAAATGAGGGATAAACAGTGTAATGCTGTGTTCATCAGAGCGATACGTTTTTGTGTTTATAAAAACTCTGCTTTCAATAATGATTTGTCTGATGTTTTTTCACAAAAAAGTTAAATTACGTAGTTAAAATATCTTAAAAATATGTTTACTACGACTAAGATTAGCTTCCAGTCTAGTTGTGATTTCACAAGATGTTGCTTGTCTTCACATGTCTCAAAATGTGCTAAATTCCAAATTCAGAGCATATTTTTGATTGTCTCCCCACAGCTCTCAACATGGCGACGGCTGAGCTGGCGGCTAGCAGCCAACGGTGCTAACCGTGCAAACAAACGCCCACAGTGCCGGAAAGGCGCCGAGCGTCCATTCTGCGCCGTTTGGCGTTTTTTTCTGGTCGCCGAGAGTTGAAAAATGTTCAACTTTGGATAAAAACAACATCAGTTTTTATCAAGCCGTCCAATCACAATGGAGGAGGGGCGCGACAAATACCACAAAGGCCAACTGTCACATCCTACATGTACTGTAGTCTACGAGTGCTGAACAACAACAACAACAACAACAATGGAATTAATACACATACACTGGCGGGTCCGTCCTCTCTCCCTACGTTCTTCGACCTTCCCTTCATCCAGACCAAAGTACTCTACATGTGCTGACATGTTTACTTCTGTGAATATTCTGTATCATAGCAACCAGATGCAACCGTCAACTAAAAAAAGTGCTGCGCCTCATTGTCCTTCAGCGTTCTGCAATTAACAATAAACAAGTGTTTAATTAGTATTTAACTGTCATCTTTGTCATTTAAAAAGCAACAATATACTTAATAATAGCTGTAGTGACCATTTGTCGATTGCTACAGACTTAAATCAAAGGGCCACTGATGCACCATGGGTAGTTTACGCAGGCAAAGGAGTCCATTGTCCATGCAAAATGTACAGTATGTATTTCTGATGATTTATTTATCAAAAAAAAAAGCAAACAAAATATGGATGTCGCTGCCTGTCTTGTTCTGGTAAAAAAAAAACATAAGTCCACCCAGGTGCATGCTGGTCTATATAACCGCAGGTGCCCACAGTTTTACCCAATTCATGAACAAAAGAAAACAAGATACTAATTACCTAAAATATAAATATAGGCTACTAAACAAGAAATTAAACTAAACAAATAACTAGCAAAAGAAAACACACAAAAATTCAATCTACATAAAGTAAACATAGAATAATAAATCAAACAATACTACTAATTATTACTAAATCAACAAATAAATAGCTCCTATAATAGCCTAACAATAACACTTATTTATATAGCACTAAAATCAAGAAAAATGAAGTAATTTGAACAAAAACAAAAGAAAGAAATGGCAATAATACCACATATCCCGCTGTTGAGCCGATCATTATCACCGCAGGGGAAATTCCTCCCCCCCACAGCCCTAGTTATTGATAAATATGTTACACAGATTTTAATGTTTGACAATATCACAAGCTAAGTGTCAGTCTGACAGGAGTCTGTGCTGTTATTGGGATCAAACCTATGATTTTTCCTCTTTACTGGTTACATTGCTGCCCAACTCTTGAACTCCAACACATTCAGATATTTAAATGAGGTTTTATCAGCCATTTTTGGCCATGTACAACCATTATATATCTACTTACACTTGGTCTGGAATTTGCTCAGGCAGCCAAAAACCTTTTCTGGAATTTATAGTGGCTCCTACTGGCAAATATAAAATCATATTTACTGCATTATAATGACCATCGGAGCCAAGTTTTAATGTTTATTGGACGTGCGGCGGTGTTAGAGTTTTTTTCTGTTGGCTCTGCACTCTTGTAAAAGCCTTAAAGCACACTGCCTGGTAGAGTCCAGCTCCACACTGGCGCTTTTCCTCCTCACGTTGAAAGTGATCCACTGGGCTCCTGGGGGCTCATATCTAGCCTGCAGAGTCTGATTGGTTGGCCTCAACCTGGAGACATGTGGCTCTGTTTAGGAGCATGCTGAGTTACCGTCCCTCCACCCTCCACCTCTGCACCCCTACTTGGATAATGTTGCCAAAGTCCCACAGGATAACACAGTTTACTCTCCTCTGCTGACTCACCTGAAACAACTACAATGAACCGTATATATCACCCCCAATTTCTCAGGGAGAATAACTAGGTTCAATCCTTGTTTTCAGTGTGAAATAAATCTCTGAAATATTCCCTGTATTGCAACGAAATTCTGAATCTTAATACCTTCCGATGTTTCACCCAGTGCCACCAAACACAGGTCAAAATTTCAACTTTTGCCAGCACTTACAGCCTTATCTATATGTGGATATTCATGAGGAGCTAAGATGTTAGCATGTAACACTAAAACACTAAAAGGTGTCAGTATGCCTGTCGCATCATCAAACAGCATCTAAAACAACCCCCAGATATCTGAAACAGGGAAGTCACCATACCAGAAATTTAGTAGTCGATACCAATACCTGTGAAATTCCACGATTCTCAATATCAATTCGATACCACGGTAAAAAGTACAACAATAAATCCCATGTACTTCAACATCCTTTATCACTGTTTGCATACTGTTTGTTTTTTTTATCGTTAACTAGCTCTCGTCCTGCCGATTTCAACAGAGTTGTAGCGTTATCAGGGAAAAAATAGACGCGTCGATAGTGAGCTTACTGCGTCCCAAACACATTTTCTACCGTCGTTTTCGAGGGAACCAGGGCGATGCTAACTTCCTGGTTGGCCAAGAAAAATTCGTCATCCCTGGAGCGCTCTACTAATTCACTTTATAAATGAACTACTTGGTGTGCAGTGTGCCAACGATCCATACATGCAGGATATATTCAAACAAGAGATGTGAGCAAGGGTTAAACTGTTAATAAGTCATAAAGGCATTTTGCCATTTATGCTCTCATCTGAGAGACTCATCGGTCCTTCATCTGTTCTGTGGAGCTGATGAAATCTTTTGGATAAACCATGAAACAAAACAAAACTGCTTTTTACTTAGACATTCAATAGATGACTAAGAACTTCTTTGAAATACACCAAGAGACGGTGTGTTTTGGTGGTCTGTTTGGTTTGTTGTTAACAATTAAAGTCAGTTGAACCCTGTGGGAAAGATTATGGGTGTAAAGGGTCGAGGTAGGAGTTTCCTCAAACATTCATAACGGAGGCTAGAGCAGCATTCCTTCAGCTTGAGTTTACTTGATTTCTCTTATTTTTGCCCTTTAGCCAGGGTGAGTCCAGGCTGAGTCCTTCAGTCGTACTTGGAAAGCTCACTTCAGACACTCGTTCCTCTTGTCTAGAACGTATTAGCTGACGAGTAGTCTGTGCTCAACAAAACAACGATTATTTAAAAAGTAAAACCATGAGGAAATGTTTCTCCACAGGAGGTTGATTATACGTACTACCACCACATACTGTACGTATGATGTTTCACAGGGTTTTTTTAGAAGCCACAATGGTTCTTTAGTGTAATTTATCAGTTTGTGAGAAACCTGAGCGCTCTGTGAGTCATTGTGGTTTAGTGTACAACCTTTAAGTTTGAAGAAATGTACAGTATGAATGTATCAGTTGAAAAGAGCTTCATTGTTGGACTGTCACCATTTAAACCTGCATTCATAGTCACTGACTGTATAGTCTGTTCACTTTTTTTTTTACTAAGGTAAGCGGTCACATCACCGTTCAAACGCAGTACGTACATCAGTAAGTGAACGCATCACAGACAGATATAAAAACAGATATTCGAATATGAAAAAAAAAAGAAGCACTACCACACCTGTCTGCCTCGCGCGCACTAAATGAACCGCATGGCGGGAGTCACACTACGTCACTTTCATTAATTGAAAACGTATTGTTAGGTCAAGCTGGACGAGGAATAATTCAACAACAACAGAGAACCCGGCCGCAGAGAGAGCGACGCCATGTCCTAACAGCAAGCGTTACGTTACGTCATGTAACCAAACCACGTATCTATCAGCTGTGCACTCGAGATCAGACTGGAGACGTAACCTCTTAAAAGATGGGCGAGTATTACTTGCCCTCTTCCAACAGAAAACAGTCGTTTAATATCGTGATATTTACTGGAAATGACATACAATACAGCCAACAGCAAGGAGGGAACTTTCAGGTGATTTCCCTCCACGCAGCTGGCACCTTATTTAGTTTTTTGCGGTGAAATGAGGACATAACATACAGATAACTCCTCATTTCAACTTCACCAATCATCATCCATCCGTTCATGTACACTAAAGTCAGTAGGATTAATCATCTGGGGAACATGAATGTCTACAAAAGTTCAAGAGAATTCATCAAATAGTTGAGATATTTCAGTCTGGACCGACAGACCGATGGTAGCTATAAAAGGGTACTGCTGAGATGATCAGTTCAGGATTCATAAGTGATACCAGACAATGTTAATGTAAACGTGTGAGTGATGATGATTCAGTCCTATTTCCATCTGTTTGTCTTTGGGAGTATCTCAGTGGAGATGGATGTGCATGTTGACCTATGTGAGTGTGTTTGTGTGTGTGATTAGCTGTGCCTAGCTCCGTGATCTCCAGGCTCACTCACTGGCAAACTGAGAGCATCCTATTATTCATCCACAGCGATCCCAGCGCTCCCACACAGCGCTCACTAGCCCGATTTATCGCCAAGGACCATGGGAAAGGTCAGAGGTGACCTGCTCGTGTATATTTCCCTGTAGTTACATGAATCTGATGTGCGTATTCTACATTGAACTTTCTGTTGTTGTATCTGGAGTGAAGCTGAACAGCTGCTTAAGTCTTTGTTGAAACAGGAGGGCAGCAGACAAAATGCAAACAGGACACACAGTCAGGACAATGGTATTATACATCCTGCATCTGCTGCAAAATAATAATGGGCATATTTACTCGACTTGCTTTGAGGTTTTTCCAAGAACATTGTGTTTCAGCTTGGAGATAGTCTGTTTGTTTTATGAGCAGGACAAGTTTGTGGGCATATGGATGTGAGATAAACACAATATGAAGCCAGATTTCCTATTTTATTGTCCATGCACATGCTGAGAAGTTTATTTCTTGATTTACGTGAGGCAATGATTAGTGTAATCATTCACCTCAACTCACCTCAAAGTGAGCGGATAACAAAAGTTTGTTCTGCACTTCAACAACCTGAATGCTTCACTTCATTGTTTCAACTGACTTTTAGCAGTTTAACAGACACTTGACTGTCCTGCTGTTATTACAGACGTGGACTAACCACAGACACTTGCCTCGGTCATGGACTCACGGCGGTGCACCGCAGCAGTTCACAGCGGTGAATATGGATATTTGGCGTTATGTTTGGCATTAAATAAAGATTTTTCTTGGCCTGGCAGGGTTTCCTGTTGGTCTGGCAGCCCACCAGGCCTGTACAATTACAGGGGAAACGCTGGATATTAAACCCCTACATGATGGTCTAAATGTAGTTTCACAGAATTTTCCATACTACCAGGAAAACAATTTTGTTTGAACAGCACTAAATCTAATGAATTCATTTCAATTAAAGGGCGGGTCCATTATTTTTTTTTATATCATTCTGTAGCTTCACAGTGGTGAGAACCATGTTATCATTCAGGTTTGTTTAAAACAAAAAGATTATTTAAATGTTTTCACCTGTCAACAGTGATATATATACGTTGTCAATTGAAAAAATACTAAAATATTCACATTTGTTTGTTTACAGCTGGTGTCCAGACAAAACATATGACAAATCTTATTGTCTCTTTCTTCTCACTTTCTTTTCCAAAGTGTGTGACTGAGCGCTCCTTTATAAAAGAGTGTGTTTTTGATCTCAGCATGACTAAAGTATGATAAACACAGGTTAATGATATTCATTTATGAGTCAATGCCCGGTCACAGAGAGGAGGAAAAGTGACTGAGGTCTGCTTCCAATCAAGGAACCACACATACTTCCCGTAGGCCTCCTCTGATTCTATCTGCTCATCTCATAAACAAGAGCAGAAAAAGTCTTTGAAAGGAAATGATGCCTTTCGGCGTGGTGGTACAGCTGCGAGGGACCGTTAGTTAGGAGTCCACTTTGTTTTGTCTTTGGGTCGTGAAAGGGCGAAGCTCTAATGTTTTACATTGGTAGGTTTGAACTACGAAGAACACAGTTTCCCTTCAGAGGCTGAACAAACTTCTCCCTGAGGAACAAAAGCTCCCACTACGGTTTATTTTTTACTTTTCCCTGGAGAGGGGATACCGCGCTGGAAAAATAAATTAAGTTAGAGTGTAGTAGCCTAATTTGATCTCCCAGTAGATTTTCCAGGAACCATTAAGGGTAAGGGAGGAATTTATTGAGTGTTTCAGGTAATTCAGTCATTTGTTTTAAGTGAATACACCTCACTCAAACAAGCGGCTCCATCTCACATACAAAGCTGTTTCACAAGGGTGCTACTACTGCAGTAGAGCTCCAATAATTAATCAATTAATCAATCAACTGTTAAATTAATCGCCAACATTTTGATAATTGGAGTATTTTTTTAAGTACTGTGACAGTAAACTGAATATCTTTAATTTGTGGACAACACAAGACATTTGAGGACGGCATCTTGAGGGACACATAAAGCCCGCTTCACTTTAGACCATCAGTTATGTAAAATGGAAACAGAAGAGCTGCACTTGTTAATTAAGGCAGAGAGCAAACACGACTCTCACCCACATAAACACAGTCTAGACAGTTCCCGATACAAGATAAAGATGATGTAGATTACTTCTGGCGTTTTCCTGTCGCTGCATACAGAGCTACAGATAAATAAGCAAAATCTCAATTATAAATCCAACCAGAAAGATTATAGTTGATCTCTACTAAAAAAGGAGCTGGAGCCATTATAATGATTCAGTGTGTTACTGGAAAAAGCTTTTTCATGCTTCAAAGTCTTGTTCGGTTCAGAACAGCCTAACCTATATCCTAACAAAATAGACAAAACTATATTTATTATTTAAGCAAATACATGCTTCACAGCATGGAGGAGCTTCTTCAAAGTTCAAGTCTTCTTCTTTAAACAGTTCCCGGTGTGATTCAGGGCAGTATTTAAATTAAACACAAACACCCAGTGACATGTTGATATTAGAGCCACGCCAGAAAATAAAATGTAAACCAACGCAACGCTTCGCTATCAAGACAAAAGCCTGTTTCTGACTGGAAACTTTTACCAAGCATTCGTGAGATTCTCGTGTCTGTTTTGAAAGTGATAAAGAGGCTTTTTCCTCTTTGACGTAAACCAGCCGGCGGCAAGCGGACGACTTCCTGTACCACCCTGGACGGTAAATTAGCTTCAGTAAGCGTGTTTCTCCTGGGGGGAGGAGGGGACGGAGGATCTGAGTCACAGAGGGTAAAAGGCTTTCATTATAGACAGCGCTGCTTCTCATGGTGAACAGCACTTTCTCAATCTCAAAGCCTTAATCCAAACGTAAACACAAGAGGAGAGCAGGAGCTGAGGCAGAAAGGCTGAAGGAAGGTCAAAAATATCAAATTAAAAGCCTCAGCTCCGGGTGAAAGGGCCGCCTGATCAAATGTAAAGAAGAAAGGGAACCACTTCTCTAATTTATGTCATTTTCTTTCAATGTTATTGTTTTCTTTCTATTTTTCTTTTACTGTTTTTATTATCATTATTTCTATTTATTAGTCTCAAATTGTCTAATTATCAGCTTGTCAGTAAAACACTTTCAATTGTGTTATGAAAAGTGTTATAAAATAAAGTTTGATTGATTTATTACTGTAAAGGTTCAGTTCACCCAAAGTACAATAAATATGCTCTCTAATCAGCAGACCTTGTTATAAACAGTTTTGTTAAAGACCCTGAAAACTCTGTTTTAAATATATATCATGAAATATTCATGACTAAATAAGACAATAATACACAGTATAGATATGCATCGATCCAAGTTTTTCAGTCCCGATAACGATCACTGTGATTTGCTCTCCGAGTAAAAACTGACAGCTGAGATGTACAGAGATCTAAACTACAAAGCCAAAGAAAAATCCACCAGATCTAAATAAACACAATCAAGCATCTTACCATCTCACATGCAAGCAGATTAACTAAACTGCTCTAAACGCAAAGTCAACACATAACAAACAATACAACAATCTCAAGCGCACCTTCAGTCACCATACGTGTTGTTATCCCTTGGATATTTTGTATTCTTATTTATTGTATGCCCTGTCCGATTCTTATTCCTATTCTAATTCTTATTTCTATTCTTATTTTATTTTATTTTATGAACGTTTTTTTGTTAGAATCTGTGCTGCTGTGATACTGAAATTTCCCCTCGGGGATAAATAAATTGCTATCTATCTATCATAATTCATTATTCATTATTAATGACCACAGTAAGGTATGCTCAAAACAAGTAGTTTTGAACTGTAGAAGAGTTTGTTTGCAGAGGTGGAAAAAGTACTTTAACTTAAGTAAAAGTAACAATATATCAGTGTAGAAATACTTTGTTATGCATAATATATATTTTACTAATATGTGTACTACTCACCTGTGCCGTTTTTACTAATATGTGTACTACTCACCTGTGACGTTTTTACTAATATGTTTGCACTATGGAACTGTGATGCTGGAAACTTGAATTTCCCTCGGGATCAATAAAGTTACTATCTATCTAACTATCTATCTATCTATCTATCTATCTATCTATCTAACTATCTATCTATCTATCTATCTATCTATCTATCTACATATCTATCTATCTTTCTATCTATCTATCTATCTATCTACATATCTATCTATCTTTCTATCTATCTATCTATCTATCTATCTATCTATCTAACTATCTATCTATCTATCTATCTACATATCTATCTATCTTTCTATCTATCTATCTATCTATCTATCTATCTATCTACATATCTATCTACAAATCTATCTATCTATCTATCTATCTACATATCTATCTATCTATCTATCTATCTATCTATCTATCTATCAGTATGTAAAGTGGACATCACTTTAAAGTGTTTAATCTTACCGTGGGTGTCTTGTGGAGGAGAAGCTTCCAGTCTACATCCAGGTGCAGCAGGTGGCATCCAGGTGAATCTGCCTGTTGAAGTCAAGTTGTTCAAAGGAGAGTTGGTTTGTTGGTTTGTTGGTTTGTTGTTAACAGTCAGTCTCTGCAAGATGCCATTTGAATAGTTTGGCAATGACTCTTAGGAGCGAATTTATAGTCAATAAAATCATCTTGGGGCAACAGTCAAGTACAGACATGATGAAAGAACAGGTAACAGAGAATTCAGCATCTAACAGCGACATGTTAGCGGCGGTAAAGCCGAGTTTACCTGAGTTGTTTCGGGCGTGAGGGAGGACGTTTCCTCCTCCTGCTGCGTTAGCTTCAACTAGCTACTATGCTAACTAACTTGTTTCTTGTAGTTCTTCCTCCTCCAAACGTGGTTTCTTTCAATATATCGCTATGGATATTTGCTTTAACATATTTATAACTTGTTACTAACTAGTTATATAACTCACCAACTGCCGTTTTGTTATAATTTCAACGCAAAATCGATTTCTTCTCCTCCTAGCATTTGACAACAAGCTAGCAGCACAGTGCACACAAACTTTATTATCACGCAAATTGTTGACTATAAGCCCCGCCCACAATGATATTCCAGACTTTTAATTGGTCAGAAAGTACGAGTGACGTCTCCAGAAAACAAATCAAATTCACAACCGTTAAAAAAAATACTCTTATTTGATTGGGTAGGCCCGTAATTGAGTTTACTATCATATTCTTATTCATATATTCACTTTTGAGAGGCTGGAACCAGATATTTTTGTCATTTTTACTTTACAAAAATAAATAAAAAGTTATTAAATAGTTGCTGATTATTTTCTGTGTTTGACTAATCAATTAATTGACTGATCGTTTCAGCTCTCAACAAGAAAAAAAACACAAGATATGGTTATCTGAAATAGCTTGTAACATACAAATTGATCCGTTTTTCACATAGGAAATCCCATGTTTTATTTCTAAAATTATGAGGCCCTTTTTTTTTTGATTTCTCCAATTTTTTGGGTTTTTTTTCCCCTTTATTTTCTGCCATGTTCTGTCTGTCATGGTTTAATATTTCATATAATAAAAGTCATACATAAATTATGAAAAAGAAATATAGCCTGTATCTAATATCTAATAATATATATATATCTAATAATACATGAAATATGATATTGGACTGTTTGAGGCAGACAAAAGTTTTGTTCAATAATCAAGAGACAAATACTAGAAAATTACATTCAGTTTAATCTCATATCATTAAGTGCCGTTTCCTCATAAACCTCCTTAAATCCTTCGCAGGCGGTGTTTATTATAGGCTACTCGTGCACTCACAGTGTGCAACATTTTGGGAAATAAATTTATTCTCTTGACACCACTCTCAGATGCGGAGTGATATTAACTCTCTGCAAGAAAGCTCAGCTGTACAAGCACCACAATAAGTAAAATGTCAACATAACGTGTGTCTTACTACAGGAAACCAACCAAACTCAAAACATTATAAATATGTACAGAGTGAAATATCATTTTATGGTATTAGCTGAATAATGAGGAGAAAAGAAATGGACTGGTGGGAATACTACGTTCATTTTTGTTACACAAATAATGTCTCACACAGTGTTTAAGTGTAGAAAATGGCCTTCATTTGGTACAAAATATTGCTTACATTACGTTACAAAATAACATCACAGGATGAGAAAAGTTACAAATCAGCTTGACTAAATCAAGCACATTAAAATCGTATGAAACTGTGGATCCCAGTGCAGCCCACTACAATACAGTGCTGGATTTCATATTCATTTATTTATCTAAAAATACACAAATTATACTTCTATATCAGAGTATCACAGTTATTCATGTCAGTGCTTAACCCAGCCTTCAGCTTTTCATGTCAAATTAATAGATAATGTGTCCATTGCACCACAGGCCTGGGATCAATACAGAAAACATACTGTTTAAAATGTCCAGCTTAGTTTTTATAGTATAAAATTATTCTTAGTGTTAACAGACACAGAACAATACAATCACACAAACAAAAGGACATTTAAAGTGCAAACTACATAAAGGGTAAAGGGACAGCTTGGGTTGCTTTATAAAAACTCTTTTTTTATACTTCATTTAATCATACTTCATTGTTCATGAATAGAGCCTTTTGTTTCCTGACCTTTAGTGTTTATTTCTTTATTCTCTCAGACGAACGTCACTGAGTGAAGACATCTGACTTTGTTCCAGTAAATCTGATTCATCTTTCTCTGTCTCACTCACTGATTTATCTTCATTTTCAAGAACCCCTCATTCAACACTGCAAAACTGGAAAACATTTTCCACAAGAAGTCCTGGTTTCAATAGTTCAAGTCTATTGTCTTTATTTAGGACAGTGGTTTCCCAGCCCGTTCACACACAAAAAGGCGTATAAATGCCACGATAATGCGCAAGGCGTTTAGCGTGCAATAAGGACGCCTTTCTGGATTTCCGCGTGTCATTTGTACGACATGCATCCTTTACTGACTGCAAAGTAAACGCATCTGCGTATAAGTGCTACGGTAAGAGTTAGTGACGTATAGAAAAAGCAAGAATGACCACTTATGGTGGGTTAGGGTGGGTCCAACAAACAACGGACTTTGAACCAGGTGACCCGTGATCACCGTTTTGTGACGTGTTTTCCGTGGTTGTTTCCGTACCTGTTTTACTTCGTTGACGTACTTATTTTAAGCCCAACCATGATGTTTTCCCTTCCCCCTATATAAGTGGTTTTCTTGCCTGAACCTAACTGCAGACGTTGGCTTAGAAATTACAGATGAAAAGCGGCGTACAAATGACACGCTAAAATGATACGCGGAATGTCCGTGTAATGTTGTGGTATTTATACGCCTTCACGTGAGACCGGCTTGCAGCCCCAAACCTTCTCTGCAGGGCCCCCCTTTTGTAGATAAAAAATATTTTCAATCCCCACCCTACAGGCTTAGGAGATATTATGGCATGTGTTTTCTTGATTGACAGGTGTCTCAGCCTATCAGGCAGCCATTGTTGTTGCTTCTTGCGTGTCCCATCTCAGCGTCACCCAGGCTTCTTCCCCTTTTTACCAAATTTATTCACTCTAGTGGCGAAGATGGTAGTAGTGGTAAACCCAAAACAAGGCTATAAATCGTCCCTTTAGAAGACTTTGAGTGACATCGCAGACACTACATTCATGTTTTTTTACTGTCTTTGGTTAAAAGTCCCAAATCTAAATTCCTTCATGGCTTCACATTAAGCGTTAAAGCTTCGGTTGTGCTTTTTTTTCCTCATGTGGCAACATTTAACCAGCACCCCCAGCACGATCAACACAACAAACGCTATCACTACAACAACGATAATAGAGTTCTGGACGCCCGATCTGTGACACATTTCCTTGGTCACCTTCTCGATGTTGACCGGTTCCGAGTACTCCTCGTGAACGCAGGTCACGGTCTCGATGTCGGGGACGACCACGGCCGAGTGCTGGACCATGTGGAGGAAGTCCAGGTTGCTGCAGCAGCTCAGAGGGTTGGAGCCCATGTAGAGGGTTTTTAGTGAGCGCTGCAGAGCCAGCATGGTGCTGTACTCCAGCGTGACCAGGTTGTTGTTCTGCAGGTTTAGAGACTCTATGGAGGAGTCTTTGTTCCACGTAGGTAGAGCGGTCAGCTGGTTGGTGGACAGGTCGATGTGTTTGAGACTCCTCAGCGATGACAAGTCTGTGTTT
The DNA here is from genome assembly GCA_916701645.2 of Sebastolobus alascanus. Lineage (NCBI taxonomy): Eukaryota > Metazoa > Chordata > Actinopteri > Perciformes > Sebastidae > Sebastolobus > Sebastolobus alascanus. The sequence goes on from CAKAOJ020000181.1 coordinate 2,854,836, forward strand.
AGACTGGAAATGTTGTTCTCCCTCAGGAGGAGGTGGACCAGGGAGTGCTCCAGACCAGAGAGGGAGTCTTTGTGCATATCTAAACCCGGGTTCAGGGACAAGTCCAGTAACTTCAGAGGGGTGTCTGCAAACGCGTTCGCAGGTAGAGTCCTCAGGTTGTTTTCAGACAGATCCAGGAACTGCAGGTTTGGTATGGAAGAAAAGGAGACACAATCTGGAGGATCCTGGGGGTCCGAGGAGCAGATTTTCAGATTATTCTGCTTGAGCTGCAGGTGTTTGATGCTTGGAAGTCTCTGAAATACTTGATGGTCCAAGGTGGTGAGATCGTTTCCATGCAGGAAGAGCTTTTCCAGCGATTGCAAAGTGTTTTCCCCAAATGTGAGGCTCTGCAGCGAGTTATAGCTGAGATCAATAATCTTCACCGTCTGCAGGAGGACTTTGTTAGTGATCGAGAACGAGCTGATGCAGTTATTACTCACATTCAGGACCTCCAGTGATCCCATACAGTAAAAAAAGGACTCTGGTAGGCTTTTGAGTTGGTTGTAACTCATGTCCAAATATTTCAGGTAATTAAAATAAACCTTTGCCTTCTTTTCAGGACTTCCTGTGACGTTGACGCTCTGAAGTTGGTTTCGTGAAACGTCCAGGTATTCGAGTATGTTGTTTCTAGGCAGAAGAGGAAAGTAAGGCATTTTGTTTTCACTCAGATCAAGACGGAGGAGGTTATAGAAATCTGTCGATGTTGTGCTCTTGAAAAGCTCCACGCTGTTCTTGCTGAGATTGAGCACTTTTAAGTTGCAGAGGTTGAAGTCTGTGATGCACGTGATGGAGTTCTTGGACAAGTCGAGTTCAGTCAGATGATCCAAGGAGTCGAAAGCTCCGTCTTCGATCTCCAGGATGACGTTGTTGTGGAGGCTGATTTTCCTCAACGACGACGACCCACTGAAGGTGTTTTGTGCTATTTTGGTGATGCTGTTGCCGTTCAGAGAAAGGTTCGCCAGCGACGGAGAATCAGCCAGGAAGTAGTCCGACATCCCCGTGTACAGCCCGTTGCTCGAAAGATCGAGCGACTCCACAGCGGTGAGAGGCCCGATGTTGATTTTGGAGAGAGCGAAAACATTCAGATGATTCCTGGACAGATCCAGGACTTTGAGATCAGTCATGTCTTTGAAGAGCCCCGGCTGGATGAAGTGGATCTTGTTGGAGTGCAGGTTCAGACGGTGGAAGCCGGTGCGGTACGCTAGAGTTTCCTGGCTGAGATTCTGCACCTGGTTGCGAGAGAGGTCCAGCATTTGGACGCCACTAGGAAGGTCGACTGGGGCGCTTCTGAGGCTCAGATCGCTGCAAAACGCATCCATCTGGACCTACGAGCAAAAGACAAAACACACAAGTCTGATTATGTCGGCTCGCTGCCAGATTACACGACCGTGACACAACACAGACCAAATGTTTCAAGCGAACGTGGAGGGTCGATTTATGAGTCAGTGTATCTACGGCATGTTCTTGGCTGCAACACAGTCCTCTGAGGTTTACGATGCTGAGTCGTTCTATTTCTCCTTAAATTAATTATTAATGACTCAATCTCAACAAACAAAACAGCTTTAAAAGACAGATGTTTCAGTTAACATCACACCTTTATTACCAACTCACAGTTTTCCTCATCTTCTCTCCCTTTTTCCCTGAATAGATTCAGATATTTACGTTATTAACTGGTTAGTTTATAATTGAAACCACATGGCCAGAGACCCCTTCTGTCCAAAAACAGCTCATAAAACTGTCTCCTTCTCTGTTTTCTCTCCGAGCCAGAGTTCACGGAGCTTCTTGGCATATTTGTGGTATCCTGATCGTGGCATTCCTCGTTGCTTACAACGGTTCGGGTTAGACAAACAAACACAGTGATTTATTCTTGGAGGGCAAAACATGTTGTGTCTGTTGACAGACATATTTTATAGAAAGTATCATCATTTAAAAGATCTTTTCTCTGTGACGTCTGGTGTTATCAGTGATAATATTCTCACTGCTTACATTACTAAAACATCTGATATATGTGTGTGTGATGGTTTACATCACCTGTAGTCAATGATGGGAAGTAATTAAGTATGTTAACTCAGGTACTGAGGTATTTTAGGGTACTTTACGTCAGTATTTCCCTTTTCTGTTACTATACTTATACATACTCCACTACATGTCAGAGGGAAATATTGTACTTTTTTAAAGATGAAACTTTATTGATCCCCGGAGGGAAATTCCCAAGCTAGCAGTATATAAAGTAATTTAAATTATCTCCATCTTTACCAGCTGCTACATTAAAGTGATGAACACATTAATGCATCAATAATTATAATCAAATAATACAATACACATCATTCTGCATAATGAATACTTGTGAAACTGCGGTAACGTGAGCCGCAGAGTGTAAAACCGTGGTACCACCAGCCGCCGTCTGACTTCCGTTGCTCCTAAAGTAGTGTTATTATGGTATGGATGGCCAACGCCGGCGAACGGCGTTACCTCGGCTTTGCACTCGGTGGCTCACGTTACCGCAGTCTTGGAAAGTGAGGAGTGAGCGGATGGGTACTCAGCTAGTTGCAATCTGCAACCACACCACTAGATGCCGCCAAATCCTACACACTGTAGTACTGATACTTTTTCTTAAGTAAAAGATCTGAGTACTTCTTCCACCACTGCATGTAGTCATAGTAGTACTCTAAAACATCACTACTAGCCCAACAGATGGGGACTTGAAGTGATCCCTTCTTAGCATGACTCCAGTGTGAGAGATGGGGACAAAATCCACATATTAATCCTTGTTTTGTTCATAAATGCACATGTTGAAGGTAGTATGAGTCTGAGTTAGATAAATCAAGTAGTTATGTCTTTCTCTGGGTTTCATATACTTTCTATAATAAATCATCTAAAAGCAAAAATCCCATCAGACCCTTGGACAGTTTAGGGGAACCACAGACTACAGCATGGCTACAACTGAGTCTGTGAACAGTTTAGGTAACATCTAACATCACTGTCACCAACTACTACACACAGCAATGATTCAACATCATTATAGCTCTTCTACGTAATCACTTGTCTTTCCTAAGAAAAGATAATCCTCCAGCACAAAGGAAGTGATGGTGATGGTGATACATTTCCACTTTATTAGTATATAATTAGATCAAGTTCTGCTGCATGATGCAAAAACTCAAACATGAGTCACCAGAGAAGATGTCACAATCTACAACTATACAACCGCTTGAATGACAAGTGACCGCTGCAGCGTGTAACTCAAAAACACTTCCCAGTTTTTCTTCCAGCGAAGCCAGATAATGTCTCTCTGTCCAAATACTGAAGCCTGAAGCCAGATAGAACTAATAAACCAGGTCTGCTCAGGTCAAAAGCTTTTCAAATAAACCGTCTGCCTGCAGATAATCTGAAAATACCTCAAGCACCTGATGGATTAGGTGCCTCATCTAAACTAAAAACAGATGTATTCATTTAGCTGGAGATGTGAGGAGTAGAAGATGAGAAAAATCTGAATTTAAATGTGTGTTTCAGTGTGTCTCAGGTTTTACTTACAACTTGGCACGCAGTGAGGTGGCGTGGAGGACGTGCGGATGCCGCCACGCAGCTGACCATCAGCGGGAAGAGCAGCTGGAAGGCGGCCATGGTGCTGCAGGACGGGGAGAGTCAGAAACACATGAATGCAGGAAGCATGCTGTAGGTGATATGACTCGAAAAGGGAAGGAAGAAGGGCGTACCTACTGTGTGACATGCTGACCTATGACAGCGCTATTTATGCCCTGAGATACAAAAGGGGCTTTTTGTCACTAGTGTGATGTGACATTTCTCTTTTACACCATATTTAGCTGCAGAACTGGTAGAACTGAGAACGAGTGACTAAGAGAACGAAGCTGACGGGTTTCCGTGAGTTCTGAGTAAATGCACGTTCCTACTGTAGGGTATTGTTTGGAAACAGAAAAAAAGATTGATACAGATTGTTTTGTTGGTGAGTCATCTTTTAAGAGCTCTTTGCCTCATTATTTTTTTTTTTGCGGAAACATGCTCAGATATTTCCTGATAGGTTCCCCTGAACAAAACAAAACAACATGGTAATGTGGGAGTAATTATCATGGCAGTGATGGTAAGTACCCAGAAGAGGCACCATAAAGGTTCGCAGATAAATAAAAACACCCAGGCGGGGATTTAAATTAGAAAATGCGAACAGCTGCTGCTCTAAAAACTCACTTGCTGTATATTTGTGATTAATTTCAGCCTTAAAAATGATAAATGTAAGATGTAAGACCTTCACATGACCACAGAGCAAATTCAATATTATCATCACAGTGCTCTCATGTGATGTTTGTGAGCGCTTGTAGCTGCACAAAACACAGACTCATCATTCATTCAGTGCTATTGAAAAGCATCTGGATTTGTTGGCAATTACATAGAAGCATGAAACTCATTTTTGTTTCAAAAAGCACCTTAAAAAGTGCTTAAAAATGTGATTTAAGGCAGATCAATATTCTTCCACTACACCACATTTCAGAGGGGAAAATTGTATTATTTACGCCACTACATTCATTTGACAGCTATAGTTTACTAGTTATTTTTCACATATTACATTAAAATAATCTTAAATAATCTTGTCACAGTTCCACCAAAGAGACATTTCCCCTCCGAACTTCTTGGATTGTTTCATTTAAATGATGTTTGAGTCCCAAAGAAGTTAAATTAGCCAATATTTCCCCAAAAAAGTCCAAAAAAGTTTTATCTGGTGACCCTTTGGAGGGGCCCGACCCACAGGTTGGGAACCACTGGACTAAACTTCCTAACTGTATATAAAGTATATATAAACTCCACCTCAACCAGCTACAACTATAACATGCTGCTTACACACTGATGCAAATCTAATATCATTTATGATAATATATCAGTCACAGGGGATATCTGTCACTTTTACTTTTGATACTTTTTTTGCTGATAATACTTTTAGTCTTTACTTTTTCCTCCAGTGGAGCTTTAAATTTGACGTATACTGTGAGTATTTTATTTTGGAGGTACCACGATCTACAGAAAATTTACAAAGTAAAATATCTTTTATATGTAGTCACAAATCTAGTTTACACATGGCATCATTTCATGCTTTTCCTGCCTCTTAACTTCTGATTTTCCATCATTTTCAATTATTTATTTAATCAATGTACAAATGTGGATACAACCAGTAGTGGAAGAAGTATTTAGATCCTTTACTCAAGTAGAAATACAGAGGTTTTACCTGAAATATGTGTTTTTACTTTAAAATCCGCAGAGTACTATTACATAGTTTGGAGTTTGAATGCAGGACTATTATTATGTTGCTGTATTGGCACTTTTACTTAAGTAAAAGTAGTAATAACACTGTAAAAAGACAGAAGTTTTATCTGAAATATATACTTACATCATATGTTTTTAGTATAAAATCTTCTCTGCAAACTATTAACTGATAATACTTCTGTACTTTTACTTAGCTTGGAGTTTGAATGCAGGACTTAGGAGTATTTTTACATTGTTCTATTAGTTCTTTTACTTAAGTAAAAGTAATAACACTGTAAAAATAGAGAGGTTTTATCTGAAATATCATGCGTCTTTAATGTAAAATCTTCTCTGCAAACTAATAACTGATAAAACTTCTATACTTTTACATTTGGAGTTTGAATGCAGGACTTAGGAGTATTTTTACGTACGTATTTTAAGTAAAAGTAGTAATAGCACTGTAAAAATACAGAGGTTTTATCTGAAATATCACGCAATTTTAATTTAAAAACTTCTCTGTAAACTAGTAACCGATAAGACTTCTACACTTTTACATAGTTTAAAGTTTGACTGCAGGACTTTTACTTGTAAAGGAGTATTTTTGCATTGCTGTGTTGCTACTTTTACTAAAGTAAAACTATCTGAGTACTTCTTCCACCTCTGCACACATCTGCACCCACAGTCAAGTCCAAGTCTTCCAACAACCAAACCAAACCATGCAGCAGCAGCAGCAACAACATGCTTGAAGACTTGTTTTAGAGAGAGAGAGAGAGCTGAAGATTTACCTGAAAACTTTCAGCTGATAACTAGTCTTCACTGTTCCTCCTGACCATGTTGATTTCACATCCTCAGCGCTCACACCCACCCACTCACAGATCGATAGTAACCAGAGAGCTGCTCTCAGCTGACTCTTCCTTCCACATCTCACGGCTGCGGCTGCTGTCCAGCCATCACATCCTGTGAGAATATCCTGCATCGCTTCCCCCCTCCCACTGTTCTCAGGGAAATGCCTTATAAGGGGGTTGGGAAGTCCAGTTTTATGCTCCACTTCAAGGAGACACAACTCCCCCCTCAACCTCCCAAAATACCCTCTATTAATCCTTTCTTTAGTAATAGTTTGGATGTTCTCACACAGCAATCTCCATTTGGAATTTGGGGTATTTCAAAAGCTCTCCATGTGTTTGTTATCTTTTCTAAAACAACCTTTTATGGATGCATGTCTGAGATGTATCTCCACCCAGAGAGAGCAGCATGTCAGCAGCAGTTATTGATGGATTTATAAGAATCCGACCGCCCATCGGACTCGTGTGGGTGTGTTGAAAACTCACACATCCTTTTCAGGACTGTGGGAGTGAAGTCTGGTGTGTCATGTGGCTTTCCTTCTGGTTCACCATACAGTAAACAAACAACAGTGTAATTATAACGAGTAAAAAACACCAGTTCACACATACAGACTGTAAATGACTGTACGACTGTGTCTGAATGTCTCCAACATGATGGGAAAGTGAGTGAGTAACACTTTCTCCTCCTTTGGTGCTCTTGAGCAAGGCACTGCACCTCTGATAGCTTCAGTGGAGATACTGTATACTGTCAGTTATAGTGACTTTGAGATGTCAAAACCCATGCTTTATATTTTAAGACGACACATGCGAGAAGTCCTAAAAACTGCTTTGGATGCACGCAGTCATAAAAGCTGCTGGGCTCATGTGTCAACAGATCCATCTCCATGGCAACAGAAGACAGTATGGTTGAAAGTCCCGTAAAAAAGCCAGTAAGTGGGCCTTGAGTTCAAAGTAGCCTGCTGTTACCAGCGTCAAGAATAAACTTTGATGCTTTACCTATAAAAATCTTAAATTTGAAACTGCAGACACTAGCTGTCAAATAAATATTAAGTACAATATTTATCTCCAAAATGAAGTGGAGGATGAGGTAAAAGTACCTCAAAATTGTACTTAAGTACAGTACTTAAAGAGTAAATCTACTTAACACCAGTGCTGCCCATGCATATAAAAACAGGAGAAAAAGAATAGAAATGATGGTGAGTAAGCGAAGAAGAAGAAGAAGAAGAAGCACAAGAAGAAGAAGATAGTGGGAGTAGTAGTAGTATTCTTACCTGGTCTCTTGTAGTATCTCGAAGAAGAAGAAGAAGAAGAAGAAGAAGAAGTGGTGGTGGTGGTAGTAGTAGGAAGAAGTAGTAGTAGTAGTCTTATGGTCTCTTCTTCTGCAGTGTCTAGAAGAAGAAGAAGAAGTATTATTATTAGTATTATTAGTAGTAGTTGTAGTAGTAGCAATAGTAGTAGTCTTACCTGGTCTCTTCTCCTGCAGTGTCTCGTACATTTGCAGCAGGTTTGGTTTCACATTCACCATCTTTTCATCCTTTATTATGTTTTATCAGGCGTGTCCTGTTCAATACATACACACACAGCCTCATATTACAGATGAAGCACACACCTTTGTCAGGGGGATTACCCCTCTTTTCTTTATTGACCGGGATTCCCAAACTTGTTTCTGTCTGCATGCAGCAGCTCAGTGTCTCCGTCACCGATGTGGAGGGGTGGAGGGTGTTTTCCTCTTCCTGGAGGGAGACAGTGAGATCAGTGGGATGTTGTTCCAGCTCATTAATCAGTAATGTAATGAGAGAAGGCAGAGGAAGGCTGATGATGATGATACACACTGATGAGAACTCAGTTAGATCAATCCTGCCTCCTGCTGCTCACACTCACACAATGCAGCCGTTATAACTGCTGCTGTGTTAACTGGGTACTTTCATGCAGGTACTGTACTTAAGTGCAATTTCGAGGTACTTTCTTGAGTATTTCCATTTTATGCTTTATACTTTTTACTCCACTACATCTTTTTTGTCAACATTAGTTACTTTGCAGATTCATATTATTAATACAACATATAAAGCAACTAATAAATAATGATGTATTATTATCAGTTAAGTTAAAGGGGGAAATTCACAAGCTAGCAGCAATATGTAATAAACATTAAGCCGGAGCACAGCCAATAGGAACGCTCTCTCTGAAATGACCTGTGATTGGTCAAAGTCTCCCTTCACAGGTTTGATTTTCTAAAGCCTGAAAACAGAGCCATGAGGAGGAGCTGAAGTCTAGTTTTCTCTCAGAACACTTGAATTACAATATGCTGAAAGGTTGAATCTTTGCCCAATGATGCCAACAATATACTGCCTACTGAAGCTTTAAGTATATTTTGATGCTGATACTAACATGTTCTCAACCCTCAGTGTCACTTTTTGGTCGCAGTAAACACAAAAACACCAAAATCACTTAGTTAGGTTTAGGAAAAAACAACATGGTTGGGCTTAAAATTACTACTTTTGACTTGACATTGTGAACACGGGACACGAACAAGTAGCTGATTGTAATGTGAAAGTGAAACTTAACGCACAGGACATGAAGAGCGGTCTCCTGGATGAAAGCCTTGTGCTTGTTGGTCTGTGAACCGCTCCTGTAAAACATGAAAGACATCCTAAGTGACAGTTTGCTGAGCTCAGCTCCTCTCACATAAAACAAGTAAAAACAGTGTGGGTGGCTTCAGGATGAGCTTTACTGGTCTGTAAAGGTGTATAGTATACCATGTAAGCACAGCGTCGCTGGTTTGATCCCGGCTGGAGACCTATGTTCTACGTCACCCCCCCCCCCCCCTCTGGTCTTAATGGTCTAGATCAGAGGTTTTCAAAGTGGGAGGTGGGCCTCCAAACAGTTTCTGGGAGGCTCAGAGAATGGAAGAGGAAAAAATATTACATAGGTTATGAAAAAGAAAATCACATAGAATAGCCTAAATTTGTGTGATCTGGTTAAAGAGATAGTTCAGACTCAGAAATACAGTATTATTGGGGAATTGAACTGTTCAGAGTCAGAGAGTCAGACACTAATAAAAGTCTCAGGACAGACCTTTATTAATGTATTTGGTGTAGTCTGCAGTAATATCAGGCTATCTTGGCTCAATTCTTGAGTGTCTATGGGATCAAATAACATAATTATGATTCCGTAGACATACAGGAATTGCACGAAACTAAGCAAGTAAATTATTAATAATAATAAATAATAAAATAATTGTATTAATCATTTATTTTATTGTATTTAATTTGTATAATTTTATTGTTATTTTATAATTTCCATTTTATTGTATTTAATTTATATCATTTGATAATCACTTATTTTTATATTTATTTGTATAATTTATTATATTGTATTGTTATTCTATTAATAATCACACATTTTATTATATTTAATGTTTTTTATAATTGTATATTTTATTAATCACTTTAATTTGTATAATATTATTATATTGTATTGTTGTTTTATTAATCACTTATTTTATTGTATTTAATTTATAAACTTTTGTAATACTTTATTTTTATTTCATTAATCACTTATTTATTGTATTTCATTTGTATAATTTTATTGTTTTATTAATCACTTATTTTATTGTATTTCATTTATATAATTTTATTATATTTTAGTGTTATTTCATTAATCACTTATTTTATTGTATTTAATTTGTATAATTTTATTGTTTTTATTATTCACTCATTTTATTGTATTTTTAATTTATATAATTTTATTATATCTTATTTTATTAATCACTTATTTATTGTATTTAATTTGCATAATTTTATTATTTTTATTGATGTAGTTTTTATTTCACACAGTTTTACTACCATTATTGTTATTATAGCTTTTCATTTTATTTTATTACATTTTTATCAGCTTGTCAGTCATCTGTGAAGCACTTTGAACAGCACTAACCTGTATAAAAGGTGCTGTACAAACAAAGTTTGATTGATTGATTGAAATATATCCCAGTATAGTACATTCAATTTTACACCCGTGGATAAACAAAACCCAAAACTTACCTTTTAAAACAAACATATTCCTTCAGAATGGAACAAGTTATTAATCAATATTAGAGAATCAACACATGTTTACACTAAGAAACAAAGCAGACTATGTACATAACTGAATATACACATCGTTCTATCTTCGTTTCACCTTTAAATATGATTTAATAGCTTGACATCATCTTATTCAAAGGAAAACTGAGAATATAATAATCAGAACAAACACATATAATTGGCCAGGAATAGGTTTTATATAAAATTTGAACAGTGGATACAGAGGCGATATTATGTGTATAAAAAAATACATACAATAAAAGGAAAATAAATGAATCTTATCTTTTTTTCTATTTTGAGCAGGTGTTCAAGTTAGCTGATGAAATGTAAAAGGCACTAAATGTACAACATTCCAGTTTTAAAGACGTTAAACAGAGAAGAGGCCAAGGTCATTCGGAGATGAACGAAAAATAAAAACAAAAAAATCACAGGGAATTTGTTGTCTTTGATTTGCAAGACATAGTGCAGATTTTACAACATAACATACCAAACAATTCTCAAATAACACACAACTATTTACCATCGAAAAACACTAAGCACGCACGTGTTTAAGACTCGCCATGAGTGGAGTGAACATCGCAAAACCTGCATCCACTCTAAACTTTGAGACGCCAACACACCAAACGTTTCGCGTGAGCTCGGTCCAACCGGAAATCTTTCATAATTTATAGTTTACATCACAATTTCTACAACAGCACTAAACACTGCAACAAGTCACGATTAGGAACAAAGCGACCAGCAGTAAAGGTTTGTCGGTATCATACAGGTTGTTTTGGATTTGGTGAATACGTTGAAATACATGCTAACTGGTAAAAGGAACAAACAAACAGGAAACAACAGAAAGGTAAAACACACCTGAAAGACTACAGTGCCTGCATTGTGTGGTGTCGCAGACCAGAGTCCACTCAAAATGGAGTGAATTAAGATTTTCTTCAGTCAGAAGGTAGTTGTGAATGTAAATAAAGCAGAAACAGTTTGAAATAAGTTAAAGCTTAACTCTGGAGAAGCAACTGTTTGGTCAGGAGTGTAGAATTAAAAATAATACAGGCCAGGTTGACGTTGGCCAGAGTTATTTATAATTAACTGAAAGGTTTCCCATAATCTGGATTAATTGTTATGATATTTGGTGCAAACATTCAAGGTCTCCAAAAGGATGAATCCTAATGACTTCTCGAGACTAACGGCATCCAAGGGACGATAGATAATGTGTTTGGCACGCATGGGATTTATTGTTTTACTATTGTTTTTACCGTTGTAGTGAATTGGTATTGAGAATCGTAGAATTTCACTGGTGTTGGTATCGACTACTAAATTTCTGGTATCGTTACATCCCCTTGTGTCTATTGTTTTTATTGTGTTTATTGGTGAGACAAAGGCACATTTCTTACCCTGGTGGGACAATAAAGTTCTATTCTATTCTACCCACTGATTGTGGGTGAGGTGAATCGATTTCCCCCCCCCCCCCATCTCCAGCTAGTGAACATAGTGGAGCATTTAGCTGCTAAAGAGCCAGATATTATCGTCAGGAGTTGGTGGAGACCAAAACGGAAAACAACAGAGCTGCATTGTGAATTATGTTTCGAGGGAAACGTATTTTGTCGCAGATTACGTTTGTTTTTGACGTATCACAAATATATTTGTCATGACACGGGAACGTAATTTTGTAGAAGACAGAGTTGAAATAAACAACTGTTTCCTAACAAGTTCAACATATCAACTTAAAAGGTGATGATATGTCAATGTTGTTTTCACAACTTGTTTCTGCTGCCCCCTAGTGGCCAAATTACAGGTTTAACAATATTATTATGTTATGGATTTTTGGATTTAATATAAATGAGGCATTGAAACAAACCTGTCCTTAGAGCTCAAGAAACGTCACATTCATTTTGTGTTTTTTTTGTGCGCACTTACTGACTAAAGAGAGTTTTGATCAGGCCATTTTGAACTCAACACTTCCTGCAGGCACTGTACACGTTGGAGTGTTCGCTGACAGATAATTAAGACTAAAAGAGTGAAAACATTAAGCATGCCACCAACTTTCTAGACCTCTACAGCAAACTACTTTCCTTCTCTGGAAAGACATCCACAGCCATACCACACTGGAATGAGTTACAGTAAACAGCACTATATCTTACACGGGCAGGAAATATATACAAATACTGGTCAACATGGACATTTACTGCATTCGGAATCACAAGCTGAAGCTGAAGGCATTTAGACTGGTTGCAACACAAATATCATTCTCATAGGTAACCACACTGTTAACAAACAGAATTATAACATAAATTTGGCTTTAAATGCTTCAAACTAAATAAAAAAACGTACAAATTTGGAATGCATTTTAAAGCTTAAAAGCATCTGGAACCTCATATTACTGTTGATATTAGATATTTGGCCCATTAGTTTGAAAACAAAAAAAGAGCTTTACACATTACATAGATGGAAAAAAGGATGGATATTTTCATAATGATTGTTATGTTAGTAAATTGCATGCAAACAGTGTATTTAGTTTTATCCAACAAATGAGAGCTCCCAGTTTTCATTGAAGATATTTCACCTCAGCTGAACATTTTAACATGCATATTTCAAAATGACTCAAAACTAAGCTGACGAAAAGCCCAGGTGATTAATATTCTTTTGAATTACACCTACAAACAGGCATAAAAACTTCTTGAAGTGTGATGCAGAACACTACTTGGTCTGCCTGTTTGTTCATATTCACTTTGAAAAACAAAAAAAGAAACGAAAACTAGATAAAGAAGACGTTCCACTGAGGTGAAAATCAGACGGGAGGCAGTGTCTTTTTTATAAAAAGGTACCACAACAACATGCCAGGACTCTACAGAAAACTGAAGCATTCACAGTAATACAACGTCAGACGGCTTCTTCTATCTGAAGAGTACCAATTTAAGTCTGTAGATGTCATTATAACTGCATGCAAAGTTACTGAAGGCAATGTAAAAACCTAACTCTACATTATCCGCCCCCAACAAAACAAGATCACCATGGAACTGCCCAACGGTGGAGATGAACTGTGGCTGCAGCAGCCTGTTGCACCGGCGTTGTGTAAAGATCAAACGTAGCTTAGCTAGTATGTCATTTAAGAGTAAATTCATAGAAACATTCTTCACTATATAAGTTAGTTAAGACAGCTGAGGCCTGTACTACGAAGCGAGTTCATCATACCCAGGGTATCTTCTCGTTATCTGGCTTCACTAACCCTAACAAATCACGCTAAGCGGTCCTACGACGGTGCTTATCAACTCTGTAAATCAACCCAGGGTTTCTCCATCTGGCCACGAGCGGTGTTTGTAGCATCTGACCAATCACAGACGTGGACAAGTCTACTGTCAGCAGAGCGACACATTTTACAAACCAAGACAATACGAAGAAGTTAAACACATAATCCAGACTAAAAGTAACACAGCTGAAACTTCTAAATGCAGGAAGGACAGCTGGAAAAAGACAAAACTGCTGATGTGTGAATGTGTAAATTAACAGAGTTATTAATTTAAACGGCCTGAAAAGTCACATAGTAGTCTACATGGAGCTGTGATATTATAAAAAACTTTCAGAGTATAATGGATGAATAGACTACACTTCATTATGGCCTTTGTCAAGATTGTGGCGTGTATGACTATTTCAGCCTTCTTTCAGCTGCGTCCTCGTCTCCGGCGGTGTGAAACGGACTTAAAGCAACAAAAAATGTATATAAAATCAGAATTCAAAGTGGTAAACACCCACAGCATCCAGCCAGCTGTCCTTCCTGCATTTGTCAGTTTAAACTGTGTTAATTTCAAGCTGGTTTATGACTTCAACTTCTTCATATTTGTGTAATATTATCATACGATCTGCTCACTGAGCTCTGATTGGTCAGTAGGAGGTGCTTTTCTATGAGATGATCTCTTATCTGGAACATAACCTGCTCCGGAGAAGGTTAGCTGTTCAGCATCAGTTACCATGACGATCTAACCCGGTAAAAAGTGAACCGCCGTCGTAGGACAGAAGGGTTAACCCTGAAGTTACCTCGCTAACCACAAATCCTGCTTCGTAGTACAGACCTCTGGTGTAACTAGAGCTGCAACGATTAATCGATTAGTTGTCAACTATTAAATTAATCGGTTTGAGTCATTTTTTTAGAAAAAAAAATTCTCTGATTCCAACTTCTTAAATGTGAATATTTTCTGGTTTCTTTACTGGTTAAGACACAAGTGTATGTGTAGTGTTTGAATGATGTTCATAAGAGAGACTTAACTGTTGATGTTTTGACTTTGGCAAAAGCTCTTGGACTGTTATTGATATCAGCTTATTAAATAATCACCAGAGAAGTAACGGTGATGTTAGTCACACATGTTGTAGCTCGTTCACATGCAACAGGAGAAACTGTATTTCCTTCACTAGTTAGTAACGTGAATGTCTTGATTAGTGTTGACTTAGTTATGATATATAAGTAGTGATGGTTTAGTTTGAGTTGACTTTACTCGTGTTCAGCTGGTGCAACAGCCTGCAGAACCTTTTGTAGGCACAATTATCAAAATAAAAACATCTTAACATGTGGAATGATATCTATGAAGGCGTTCTTATTTTTACTTGGAACAATTTAAAGGCTGATGGAGGAATGTAGTGTCCTTTAGGAGTGTTTCTTTGCTTTTTTTGTCTTCACAATGAATGCACACAGAGACTTTATCACATATAACAGCATCATGCTTTCAGAGGACAAAAGTTGAAAAGAAAAGAGAGAAAGATAACTGCACCAATTTGTGTTGTCCCTGTTGAGATATTCCCACCCTTCCCAAGAGCAGCTGATAGAGAGGTCTGATACTTTACTGTGTTTTTATTTTACGTTTTTGGTCCCCGGTTCCTCTTCAGTTTTTACGAATGTCGGCATAGACCACTGGCTCCATCTTGTGGAATGAGTTTTTGCTGCCTGAGTGATCCAACTGGGCGTATATCACCGGGCCCTGGAATATAAGAAGAAAAAGCAGTCAGTAAAAGACACAAATATATCCAGATAAATTAAAGCCAGAGCACAAAGAGGAACCTTGATATATATGCAGAGGACCTTCAACGTCTATAAAAAGCACATAAATAACTTTTTTTGTGGTATTTTTACAGTAAAACTTCTGAATGGCAGATTATTTACGTAATGAAAGAGTTTCTTCTAGACTTTGACGCTGACTGGCTTCATTAGTGATTAGCCAAAAAGTTAAGAAAATTAAGAACACCTTCTCATGCACACAGCTGATTAATCAATTAGTCAATCTACAGAAAATTAAAGGGCAACTATATTGATAATTGAATTTCAGTCGTTTTATTTGCAGCCCAAGTTATTATTTCAAGTTGAAAGTCACTAGTTAAAGGGATAGTTCTAATTATGTTTTGGAGTGGGTTTGTATGAGGTACCTCTCCATAGTCAGTGTATTACCTACAGTAGATGGAGTTTGTAGAAACAGACAGGAGTACCAGCACAGAAGCAAAGTAATGTACAGCTGTGGACGGGGCAGCAGCAACGCAGAGCGTAAATAACAGCTTCAGTTCCCCTTCGGAAACACAGACTGTATAGCTGTCTCACGGCATGATAAACTGGTGAAAATATTCTAAATATAGCGTACACCTGATATTGATTATTTTAGGTGTCTAAAATCCGTGTTGCTGCAGCAGAACAATGCTTTGCTCCCATGCTGGTACTCCTGTCTGTTTCTCCAAACTCCATCTACTGTAGGTAATTATCATACTGAATTATCGCCCAGCCCTGATCTGAACCAAATACTGAATATTACATTGAGTCAGTGGATAAAGATCCAGATCAGTTTAGATAAACAACATAAGTACAACATCTTCCCAGTGAAATGGTGGCAGCCAGTGGATTTCTCCGTCCCCCAGCTCCTACCTGTAGTGGACCCGAGGGACCGGTACACCTGGAGCCCTCCAGGCTGGACTCCACCTTCTTTCGTGGTTTCGGAGCCTGGGAGCTCACGCTCTCCAAGGACGTACATCTATTTAAGGGTTTACGGTTTGCCGTGGTGTCGAGCAATCATTGGTGCACAGTCAAATGGAGACAAACACAAATAAATGGGACACAAGACAAAAATAAAACAATGAGAGATGAGCACATGAAACACACCGGATCAGCTCCCGCTGGTGTGGCAGAGATACTGGAAGCAGTGAGGAGACTAGAGGTGCACCGATGGGATTTAAAGTGATGTCAGACTGCTGCTAGTGCAGCTCTATGTTGATTAATACCTTTATGATGCACACTTTGGCACAATGTAAAAAGTTTCTGGAGGAAGGGCAACAATTTCTTGGTGTGAAAACATTTTAAAGTATTGTAGTAAATACTGGTTTCACAGGTTAAATAGGCCTGAAAACTACAGTTTATTATAATTTGTGTTCTTTATTTTTATAGGCTCAACTTCTTGTCTGACTACTAGAATTATTTGTTCACATAATACTAGATTTTTTTGTTTATATTTACTACTCTTGTTTGGTTTATGTGCTGGACTGGTATAATTATTTAATTGTTTTCTACCTTATCGTTGGTTTTATATGTAACTATCTTTGGAAGCACTTTAAGCTCCTTGCTTGAAAAGTGCTGTACAAATAGGATTATTATTATATTATCACTAGAGCTGCAACAATTAGTTGAATAATTGACAGAAAATGAATGGGCAACTCTTTAATTTAAGTCCTAAACTTTGAGTTTCAGGTCCTAAAGAAGTAATTTTGCATAGCTTTTGTTGACCACCGCGTAGTTTTTGTACGCAAACAATATTATCTTTGGTATAAATTTTTCCAATTGGAGCTCAGTAACGTTACTTCTTTTTCCTGCAACTTGATTGGATGCTGTCTGATTGCATCAAGAAAAAAAAATGGGTCTGGGGAAATAAATGTTAACTTGCTGGGAAGGAATAGCCTTAATGTTAGCGGATCATTGTTGTGAAATAAACCCCTTCAGGGAGATGCTTTGCGTCGGGGTTTATTTCACAACAATGACCGGCTCGCTGTACATTATCCCTTACTTGATTCTGGAAATGAATTGACACTTTTTAAATAACATACTTTTAATCTTTGGGCTTTGGAAGTCATCAAATTTATTACTCAAGTCCACACCTCCGCAGTGTGGTATTAGTAGGTTAATTATTAAGTTTCGAATACTTCTTCCACCTCTGGTTGTAGCCCTGACGTTCATTGACTTGTACTTAGATCAATAAATCTAATAAATGAATAAATATATAATAAATAAATAAATGAATCTAAAAGTTTATCAGTGCACCTCTAGTAAACACAATATATAACTTTGTGTACAGTAAGAGAGGCAGTTCAGGCAACTTCAGCTTTATAATGAGCTGTTAACAATTCGAAACATTTTCAACATGTTTCATTTAAAAAAAAAAAAAAAAAAGCTGGTGATGAAGAGACACACATGAAGGAGAAGACGGTGGTTAGTTTGGAGTGTTAGTGACAAAAGATGATGAACAATCAATGACCAGACAACATGCAGATAAGCTGACAATCAATGATGTTAATAGAAAGTGTTGCTGAGGAGTTAGTCGTGTTAACAAACAGGAATGGAGGAAAGTGACTGGCACCAGTGAAACCCCAAAGATCATCGGCTCAAATCACCCAACAGCGTTTTTTATTACTTTAAAACAAATCTAATTTCACATCTACGACATCTCTTTATGGATCATTATGTGGTTATCATATTGAGATTAACAGAGCAAGTGTGGCTGCAGCATGCGAGGTACAGCAGACATGATCAAACTACCTCCAGCACAGAAAGGAAACCACGTCTTCAAACAAACATGTTAATAATTAGTAACAACATCCGATCAAGTTTTTGGGTTTTAAACACACAGAGAGAGAGTGACCTCTGCTCCCATGCAGAAAGAGTTAGCCAGGTGTTACGGTCGGATGATTAAATCTCAGAGGGAGTAAAATATTACTGGAAATAAAAAGATTCAGGAAACCAGCTCAAACACACACGAGAGATAAAATCCATCTGAGAAACTTACCTGACATTTCAACAACAACAACAAACACTGAGAATACTTATCGTGTGCGTTATTTTTCAATAACCACATTGCTCTTTGAGGATTAATGTCACATATATTGCCGGTAATGATCAAGTGGAGCAACTGTAATTAGTTTGACCTCGTTGGTAGCAGTAAATACAGCTCTGGTGTATTCTTATAATTTAAATACAACACCACTTGGCATTTTACACGTGGCAAGGTTGAAAAAAAACTCTGAGATTAAAGTGGCAAAAGTAAAAGAAAAAACTCACAAATTTTTGAGATTATAAAGACATAAATTTACGAGAAAAAAAAAATCAGAAATTCTGAGATTAAAGTGGCAAATGTACAAGAAAAACTCACAAATTTGCAAGTTGATAAAGTCATAAAATTACAAGAAAAAAACTTGGATATTCCTGAGAAAAAACTCAAATTAGCGAGATTATGATGGCAAAATAAAAAGAGCTTTTTCTCTGATTATCTCTCCATATTAATACAGACACTAAGTATAATTATTTTTTTTTGTGGTTTAATTGTTAGTGTATAGTTTCTAGTTTCACTTCTATTCTTAGTTTTATATACATCTTTCTATTTTTTTTTTTGCTTTCTTTATTTATCACTCCTTTGGTCTTTATTTTTTTACTATAATTTTTTTTTACAGTATGTAAGACGCACACTTACCCTTCATATTCATGGCGGTTGTGAAGCACCCTCATGACGACGCAGGCAGCTACAGCGATGAGGACGAGCAGAACTAAAGCACCACAGACTGCTCCGACTATAACGGTGGTGTTAGGCTGAGGAAGAGATTCTGGACAAACAACAACAACAGAGTTGGTTTTAGAACATAAAGTCGACACATCCAACTGCGTTTAAAAACCTCTGATGTTCATTTTGGTAAACTGATGCCGACTTGCCGGGTCTCCTCACCCCACATGCATGGTAATAACTAATATTTCTGGGCCAGAAACCCAAAATGTACATATCTTTAGTGATAATCCCTCAAAGTATAATCTCTATAAACAGCCATCTACATATGAATGCAGAATCTGGAGGCAACAGGACAAGATTTTTTTATATCGGAAACGTTCTGGTTTCCGTTTGTAGTCCGAGTAGTATTGACCAATCAAGTTTGAGCGTGCGTTAGTTGAAAGCGTGTGGAGAGCAAAAAAAGGCTGAATGCATTGGCCAAAACGCAATCTCGTCACCAGCTATCGTCTGACGATGATTTAGCTTTTTATTGGCTTTTAAAAAAAAATATATATATATATAACCCCAGAAATATCGTCCATTGCCCCCTAAATCGTCATCAGACTGATAGCCGATGAGTTCCAAATTGCTTAAAATATTATTATAGAACAGTTAAAGATCTAAATATATCATACTGATTATACTGTTTCACTGTCTCATTTTTTATCTTATTGAATCTATTTATTTCTTATTATTTTATCCATTTGTTAGATTAATTTTTCTTATTTTATTTGTTAGATTCATTTTTATTCTATTTATCCATTTGTTAGATTTGTTCTGGAGCTAGGCATGTAAGAATTTCACTTTACATTGTTCTGTGTATGATTGCATATGTGACAATACTTAATATATACAAAAAAATGTGAGATATAAAACTATAATACAGTATATTTACATGTAAAGTGATTTTATCCAAACTTACTTGAAAGTGTCTGCCATTTTAAATTACTGAAAATAATAAAAGTCTTTGAGAACACATTTTCATGGTCTAGAGACATAAATGAGATACTGTGAGAAAAACTGGTTTTCTCAGCTTGTCTCTACATGACATAAATTAAGTTGTGTCACCGTACATAAAAACACGGTCCGGTTCAAAGCTGGGAGTGTCACTGATACCTGAAGCCATCCAGCAGCAACAAAACATCTGTGTGTTTAGGAAAAATACTTCTGCAGCTCTTTGTGAGAGCTGAATAATAAAAATCAAACGTCTCTTGATAAACAAACAGACGTTTTTCTGTTTAGGGCTCTGCGTTGCTGTCTCCAGATAGAAACCCTAGATAAAGAACAATCTCCCACCTGGAGGGTTGAGCAACCGCCGCCGAGCCAAAAGATAACAAGCCATCACATGCACATGTGGGTTTCACGGAAGTGGAAAACAAATAACAAGAATGCACCTACTGGAACAGCTTGTATACTGTACGTCAGCTTATACCAGATCACTCAGTGGTGATATTACACTGAGAGGAGCTGAGATGTTTCACCTGAAGCTGCAGACATCTACTGAGTTACACATTCATTCAAGATTAATCCTAGTTATACCACGACCACTAGGAATCCTCTGGAAGGTGTGGATTAACTTTTTATAGCCAGACAGCTCTGACTCAGGTGTTTGCTTGCAGTTCTAGATGAATGCAACCATCTTTTTTTTTCAGATATATCATTTCTTGTGATTTATCTACTGCACTACTGATTCACGTGCAATATATGTACTATTATTACTGTGCAATAACTCACTGACTTGATTGTACTGTATACTGCCTCGACCGTACTGTAATTGTATTGTATATATTGTATCATAGGCCGACATTTCGAGTTAGATATATATATATATATATATTTACTTTTCTTTTATATATATATATATTTACTTATTTCATAGTAGTTTAGGTTAAACTTCTTTTATACTGTATGTTATGCGTGATTGCACCATCAGGACTGCTTCAAATTTCGCTGTACTTTGTGTAGTGACAATAAAGGAATCTTGAATCTTGAATCTTGAATCTCTTGAATCTTGAATCTTGAATCTTATTATCAATTAAGACGACGTAATTGTGTATAACGATCAGGGTTGGAAATTAGCACACACTGTCCCAAAAGGGGCTACTTGCAAGCTAACGTTAGATACTGGAATGTTTGCTATTAGCCTACGAGCTAACCGTACGTTTCAGCTGAAGATTGCTGGCTTCAATCATATAAATCTGGCTGCAGTACTCGCTCTCTCTCTCTTTCTCTCACATTGATTGATGATTGAAACCAACAATCTTCAGCTGAAACATGCAGTTAATTTGTAGGTTAAAAGCAAACATTCCAGTAGCTAATGTCAGCTTGCAAGTAGCTCCATTAGGGACAGTGGACACTTGAGACACATTGTCTTTAGATGTGAGTGGGTGTCAGTCTTTTCAAAGTCTCCTAGTGTCTGGTACGCATTACTTGAAGCCTGAGAAGATGGATTTTCGTGTGATATGTGATCCCGTGATTCTTGCGTGACATTCGTGCGAGGTAAATTGCTCGCTATAGCTTCATGTTTTAAATATAACAGGCGGGAACGGTAGAGGAAAGAGGAAACAGCCACTGGTTAGATGGAGAGACAACCGGTTCTACAAGCACACCTGCTATACCACGGAAACAAGGTTAAACAGCTCCTTATCACAGTCACTGGTGTGTGCATTGCTCATGGTATTACTCATAGGGCAGCATGTGTCCCAACCCAGAAGATGCATACTGAACGTCTTTCACACTTAACATTTGCTTTTGTTTTTTTACACACCTGATGATCTGGGTTTAAAGATAATCCTATTTGGTTTAAAACTAGCTTTAAAGGCAGCATTTTAAGATAAAACGTTATTTAATTGAGGTTTTAATTAATTCCAGGTGTTGAAACCCCCCCGCTGCGTCCCTTCTTGTGTAGTAAAAAAGCCACATTGACAGAGAAAAGACCTCTCTGCCTGGAAACATGACAGATTCAGCACAATGAGGCTCAGACGGCGTTTTCACACACCGTCCAATCAGCGTGAGCGTATACAGTACGGTGCAGAGAGTCAGAGTGAGTGGGTGAACTGACATGTGACTGGCCAAGGCCAAACTCATACAACAACAAGACGCAAGGTCTTTTTACAAAACATCTTGTACAATCACAACATTTCAGTATCGCTGCCGCGAGCTGAAACTGATTTTCCTCTTAGAAAGAAATCCTTTACACAATAAATACATTTTAATTAGCATTGATTTGACGAGAAGTCGGAGCGCTCACCTTTCAGAACGACCCTGAGCTCCGTTCGAGCCGGTGTTCCCGTGACGTCCGGCGGGTTCTTCACGTCACAGAAGAAGGTCCCGTTGTCGCTGAACTGAGCCGGACTCAGCTGTATCGAGACGTCCCTCTTGTTTATGTCTCCAATAAAATGCACTCTGTCTTTGAACTCAACGTGTCCCGGGAATCCTTTCCCGTTGGAAAAGTAAAAAATCTAAAACAAAAGGGAAGAAAAACCTGGTTAGAATTCACACATATTATTCACCATTTGTCTAACAAATATTTTATTTGATGATATCAATAAGAGAGAAAACATGAAAAGCTAAGACAAACAAAGAGCTAGGCAATATGTCAAAAAAGTATGTCTTTGTATTTTAAACTTTCTCTGATGGCTTTGCGAATGGATTTTTTGGATTACAACAATAATTTTTAATAATAATTCATCATTCATTTTTTTTTTTTGAAACCTTGTTACTTTTGTCAGTAATAGCTGCCTAAACAGATCAATAAAGGAAGAACAATATCTATTATATTGAATTGTTTCGTGTGGTCTGACCCAGCAATTCATAATGATAAATTACTTTAATGTGTTGTATCATAATTCAAATTTATTACATTTATTATTTGAGCTGACAACTATTTTGATAATTAACATTGTTTTTCAAGCAAAATGTTCTTTCTTTCTTTATGATCATGATTATTATTATTTTAATGAATTTCAATTTATTTTCCACTCACTTACCATTATTATTATTATTATTATTATTATTATTATTATTAATTTGTCTTTTTGTTTGGCTGTGTCTCCTTGCTTTTATTTAATTTTATTTCTTTTTTTTTCTTTCCCCTCAAATAAAAATATTGGTTTTAGATTTATAATTATTTTATGGCCTGTTCTTTGTCATATTCATTGATATTGTATGAGGAAATGATTTTGTATCTTGGAGAACAAAGTACATGTGTGGATTAATTGAATCAAAGAATAAAAAGTAAAAAAATATAAAATCAAATAAAAAAAAATGCCAAAACCAATTCCAGCTTCTAAATGTGATGATTTGATGTTTCTTTTGGGGGTCACATATGAAGTAAATAAGGATGTCCTGATCCGAGTCTGATTTTGAATCTGAATTCTTTTTTTCATTTAAATGTTGATTAAATATTCATATTTATAATTGTATTTATAATATAGTTTGTCTATATTCAAGTCAAATCAAGCAGGTTCCGGATTAATGACCGTTTTTCACGGCAGACAATTTGACTTTTGAAACATTTTGAGTGATTTTGAAAAAGCTCAGGTGTTACTAATAATAATAACAATGGATCTGTTATATTCAAGAGTCACCGTAAGTCCTGACAGTGTGAAAGTGAGCCAGCATGAGCAGAACCAGGACTCTGAAACTGAAGCAGCTAAAATGTAATTCAGCCATCATTGATTTTATTATTTACACCTGTGATGTGTCAAAATGTCTTCTGGGAAAAACGCCTGCATGACACAACAAAATACAGATGTTTATGAGCAACACTGAGAACATCACAGCCATTTGTTAATAATCAAAACATCTGTGAACTTTGTGTCGACTTCCTGCTTCCTCTCAAACATTTTGTACAATTGTTCCCTTATTTCTAAAACTCAAAACACATTGACATTAACCGTTGCTGCTCTCGTTATCGTGGATTCTCTCCCAGCGGAGTCACAGCAGCACCTAAACGGTCGATTAACGTGGCTGATCTTCTCACAGCGTGGTTAAAAATAAAAACATTTTTTATTTAAGCGTCACCAACACTAATCTGTCTCTGGCTCATACATGAGACGGTTTTGTGAAGACGTGTTCTTGTTGTTTTTAGCAGCGTCAGCTGTGTCAACAGAGCTCTAAAAATAACCTAGATATAACATTCACACTACAGTAACAGGTAGAATATTAAGAGTGAAACTATTTTATCATCAGATATCCATATTTTTCAGATCCTGTCGGCATTTCTTTAGCTCGACTGAGACTACGTCCACATTACGCCTCCTAAACATACACTTTGTAAAGCTCTCTGTCCACAGTGAAACACCTCCTGAACAATAGAAAACGTCTTCTTTGTCCTCTTTTCAGTTGGCAAAGCTGACAACATCTGGTGAGGAGTGAGACAGACGCAGCCTGGCTGACCTAATCATTATTTCCTGGTTGCGACATCGTCTGACAAAAGCAACATGGCTTCTCTCATAAACTTGTGCTCCAGAAGTTACAGCCCACTACTGAAGTTACGGGTCAAATCCCAAATAGTCCAAAAGTTCCACTTTTTATTGTGGCCTGCAGGGTGTACAGGAAAAAAAACTTTGATAGAAATTTGAGTTTGTGTTTTTTAGATTAAATACGAACAAGAAATTATGTAAAAAAGCATGTTGAATGAACTAAATGTACTAACATTAAGAACAAGCTCTGCACAGGTGGAGGCTAACACAGCATTATATGCTGTTTGCTGCTGCTTTTAATTACTTTTATTATTGTATTTTATACCTGTTTATTCTATCTTAGCTTGTTTGTATTTAATTAGAGTGGGGAAACCAAAGTTTGCTGTTGAGCACAAATTTGATCTTTTATCATTTATAATGTGTTTTTTTCTGGTTTTATTTTCCTTAATATTTTTAAGATGTGTTAATTTTCATGTGAAGCACTCACACTTATTGTTAATCACTTTGAGCTGCATTTCTTGAACGAAAGGTGTTGTTCAAATAAAGTTTATTATTATTATTACTGCCTACACTCAATTACACTTACACAGAGCAAATATTATCTTTAGAAAATATACATGAAACTGTATCAATATTTGTCAAAGGACGCACACAACTAGGCCTGTAATGCTACTCACGTTACCGGCTTATCGTACGATATATGGACATGATCGAGGTCATTTTTGCTGACCTCGATATTGCCCGTTGTGTTTACATGCGTGTTTATTTATTTAGAATATTTTTTTCATAATTCCAATACCAATGCCTTAATATTCTTAACAATTAAAAGTTCATTGTTTATTCTCAATTTAATGTATGTTATTTATATATTTATTTATACATATTTTTTGGTATTTTATTTATTTACTTCATTATAATTTTCATTGTTAATATATATCCTTTTAACTTCATGTTTAGCTATTTACTTTCAATCAAGATTGTTTATAATCATTTTTTATAATATTGTGTTATACACTGCCATATGTTCAATTTAAAGGGAAGGTTCTGTGTTGTATGTAAAATGTGTTAAATGTATAAAATCAATAAATATATGTTTAAAAAAAAAAGGAAAGTTCATTGCTCTTTGAAAGGTTGCATTATTATGCTATTATCATTATATCAGTGGCATAAAATGGTCTTAAAATGATAATAATATTGTTTATGGCATTTGCTCCTGAGACAATATATCATCCAACAAAAGTAGTTATCGTGACAGGACAACACACAACAGTCAAAAGCAAAAGGCAGCAACACCTGTATTGAAACTTAATCGGCTTCTACTGGAAAAAGTTGCAATGCAGCCAAATTTGCAATATATTTGCCTCATTTACTTATTTTTCTTGTTCTGTTGTAACCCAATAAATACCTCCTGTTAACCAGCAGTCATTCCTGACTTACTGTACTGCTGTGATAAACTAATTATTTTATAATCGCCCGACATAAATCACCACAGAACGAGGAGGATCCAGCTATATTGACATCTGGAATGATCGATCACAGAGACGGTTGTGGAATCTCCGTACACATGGACATACCAAGGTGGCGTTTTAAGATTTATGGTTTTGTGGGGAGAAAAAAAAATGTTGTTTTTGTATGAGAAAAAGATCCGTTTACACATTTAACCGGCTCGGTGTGTACATACTCCAAGTTTTGACTGCATGTATCTGTTCTGGCACGACTTCTCTGTGATTTCTGAAACCCTACGGCTATGTCATTATGTTTGGAGGAGATCACAGCAGACAGGACGAGGCCCCCGCCCAGCCTGTGACTGATCCGTAAACTAAAAGGGAGGATGTATTGTGGACGGGGACATGATACGAAATCCTCCCCACCCCTCCAACTCAACTCAATACTTTGCTAGTTACTTGCTAATACTCTCTAGGATAAACTGTTTACATTTTGCTCAATGAAAACGTCATTAAATGTGATTTGAAGCTCAGTTAAACTTGAATCTACTGTTACAGATATGTCAAATATTGTATAACTCTTATTTATTCAGGCTCTTAAGTGTCTCAGATTAGGAAACACTAATAAAATCACAATCATAATGAGCAATTAATTATGTTCACTGAAGCGTATAAAGACAGTTTAAGCACTTGACAGTAAATCTTGACTGTTTGAACATGACATCTGTGGTGATAATCACCAGCTTCATGAATCATTTTGCCAGATACAAATCAATTTACTTGTAATAAATCCTGCAGCAGCTCTTGTCTGTAAAACCCAGTGTTTACAAAAGAGCTTTGTGTTACAAGAATAAGAAATAAACAGGAATACTAAAGTAAAAACACACCGTGAGATTAAATTAGGACGCTCAAACAACATTGAGACGATAAAATAAACAGATGAAAGCAAACAGAAAACAAACATAGCTGCAGTGACACAAGGTGGAAGCAGCAAAAACACAAATAAAATAAACAATATACAGTATAAATAAATGCCTGGCACTGAGACTGAAGTGAAAACCTGCTGTATATTGAAACCACGCCAGCAGAGCGGCTCTTCGTGTGTCAGTACAGATAAAACAATCGCAGGAAAACATCCTGCAGCGGTGGGAAATCTTCCCCACGGCGGATACGAGCGACAGGGACTCACCGTGTACGGAGCTCTGGAGAACTGGTTGTCGGGCTGACTCGACTGGAAGCTCCAGGTCACCGAGGTTTGGCTGCTCACCACCTCGCTGGACTTAAAGGTGCATCGGAGGGTTCCCGTGGTGCCGTTCTGCATCATCACTTCAGAGTCGGCGTGTATGTCGATCGCCGATGAAGGTTTTGTGACTGTTAATAAATGAGGGGATCAAAATAAGTTTACGGGAATTAGTTAAAGGGGACATATCATGAAAAACTTTTTCAGTGTTCATACATGAGTGTCTACCAACCCACAAACTGTGAAATAAGACAACCCAGTCAGTTTTTTTGTGGGCTGAAAATGATTCAACAAGTTATTCAGATGTGGCTCCCCTTCCTATGTCACATGCAGACTCATTAAAATATACCACCCACAGCTTGGGACTTTCTCAAACCGGACGCTCGGTTGGTAGTCAAACTCACAGCTTAATGAAGCAGCCGTCTTTAAGGTGTAGGGTATAAATAAATACAGCGGCAAGCTTTGTGCCATACCTCTCGTAACATTTCGTCACCATGGTTTCGTATGAAGTGGAGGGTTATGGGTATGTGCAAAGGTTCACCGTATTAAGAATAAAAAAAAAATGTATATACAGAGAAACTAACAATTAAAAAATAAAACTTACTCCCGTGCTTCTGTGGTGGCAATTCTTTTCTTTTCTTTTTGTAAACATCTTCTCGTTTTTAACCCTGATGTTTATGAGCTGCTTGATTTTTGCGACAGTCCCTGTAAATATACAACACTTTATAATCAAATGAACACGTCTACCGTTTTCTAGACTGGACAGGGGAAGATTTGATCCTAAATACTAGGATGTAACTAGGGCTGACCCGCTTCGAAGCTTTGACCGTTGCCATGGTAATCAACCCCTTAATCAGTTTTTCGAATGCTTCGTTTTTTTTTTTTTTATAAACGTATGTAATAATAAAGTATAAATCCCAAAATAGCCCATGAAATAAGGAATAATCCCACAACATTATTAATTATTCATATTTAACATGCATTATTATTAGCTATTTTCAGACGGATATCACTGTTTGTTATGTGTAGAGCTGCGTGTGTGTACAGTAGTGCGGCAGCAGCACTGTACTACGATAATTCGAATATTGTGTTTTTTTTAACATTAAAGCATGTAAACATGTTCTAGTAGAAACCCAAAATACAAGTATGAACCTGTAAATGAGCTCCCTTTAAACTGTTGACTGCACCATGGTGTAGCGGGATGGGGAAAACTGTGGGGAGCATGTTATAATGGAACATAACAACAAGCTCAACATATTAGAGGGGATGTGTTGTGTTGTTTCAGGTACCGGTGAGACAATGAAATACAGTCCAGGAAGCCCAGTTTGAGAAACACGTTTAAAAGACTTTAAAGTCTTCTGAGATGTCAAAACAGGGTTTGTAATACTCACAGGCAGGATTTTACAACTCTGGTCATCACGGCGGCAACTATTTTATCTTTCGTCACAACGATCACGAGGTAAACAGTAGAAATACGGCGTTCGCGTTACAAAATGTACCATGAATATGTGCTTGCATGTGTGTGATTGGCCAAATGACGTTGCATTTAGACCTGCAACGATTAATCAATTAGTTGTCAACTGTTAAATTAATCACCAACTGTTTCGATAATCGATTAATCGGTTTGAGTACATTTTTAAGAAACAAAAGTCAAAATTCTCTGATACCAGCTTCTTAAATGTGAAAATGTTCAGGTTTCTTTACTCCTCTATGACAGTAAACTAAATATCTTTGACAACAACTAATTGATTAATCGAGAAAATAATCAACAATAAATAAATAATCGTTAGTTGCAGCCCTACATTGCAGAAAAAGTTGAGCTTGGTTCAACTTTTGCCGGACGACCCTGCTTTGTTCTACCGAAGCCCACTGCGTCAACGGACCGGCACCATTAGATTGATCTGATTATTTTCTTTTTGATTAAATCAACTAATTGATTAGTCGACAAAATCATTTAAGTGTTAGTCGACTAACAATAATAACATAATTTGTATGTACGAATGATTAATTTCTAGGGGATGGATGACTAATTTGTGCACCCAAATTCTCAAAAAAAAAGACACTTGAGAGGCTTGAGAGATTTGTTCAGGGTAATCTTGAACAAATCAACATTATATTCTCGATAGTGCTGTCCTCGACCAAAGAAATTCTTAGTCGATTAACACTCGTACGATATTTTTTGACTAATCAATTAGTTGATTTAATCAACAGATCTGTGAAACTGAGTTTCTCCACAAAGAATCACACAAATGCACCACTTTAAATCTTGTGTTTACCAGAGATGTGCTCATACGTTTCTTAGAAATAAGTCATTCAGCATGAAAAAAAGCAGAAAAATTAACTAATAGACAAAAGAAATCGACTAAGACCAAAACGACGGTTAGTCGACTAAGAGGAAGCAGCCCTAATTCTTGAGAGGTTTGTGAGAAGTGACTATAATAAATACAGTTGACAAAAAACAACAAACTTCTCTTACATAACTGGGTTTATAAATGTTATGTACTGACTGCACAGCTTACTGATTAATAACTTGTACAGGACAGCTCTGAATGGGGAATGTTTGACAGCACACTCACCTGAAAAACCAAGTCACAACCTTGGCAAACACAGACATAACATGACTTTCACATTTGCTCCCCACAATGAGAGGATCTAATAGACTTGATGTAAATAAAACAGGAGCGTAGATGGTTCCTGTTTTCTGCATTTTGCACACTTAAATTCAGTCTAACGCATAGTGACAGACAGACAGACTCCAGAAGGAAACACTGTGGTTTTAAAAAAACTGTTCTGTCAGCAATCAGCTGAAGATAATTCCACAATATGAAAGGGAAGTAAGTGTTTGTCATCCTGTTTCCTCCAGTCAGATGTTATTAGTCTGAGATTCACAGTGCATTTTCTCCAAACTTCAGGATGTTGCCTTCCAGCTGTCCAGTATTAAATATGAAATTAACTGGTGGATTTTTTTCATCTGCTGCATCACATTATTCACATTTCATGCACATCCTTATTAAACCACCAGATAATTCCTCAGTCTGGAGCTAAGTGTACAGTATCTGAGTGATATTTAGGGGTAAAACATATCTATCATTATGCAAAAGGTGATTTATTAATGTTAAAGCTGAGAGTTGTGGTGCTGTTTTGATAGCCAGACATTAGCATGAGTGGCAGCAGCAGTTTACACCACAAAATCTGAAAAAAATGCACACAAGTGTGTTTGCATCATTAACTGTATGCTATATATATGATGGTGGCTTTACTAAGTGGGTCAGAAAGAGGTTAGCCAACAAGGAAATGAGATGTTATCTCAGGTTTTTTGCACGCTAAGCTAGTGAAGGTAAAGCTGCAGAGCTGATGCGTTGGCACTGTGTTAATAAAAATACAATAACTGTTAGTTAATGCTAATTATAACGGGAATATTATGCTGCAAAATGACTGTAAATCGTGTTAGGCTGTGATTAGCTTCATAAATGACCCAAGGGAGACCCAACGCCTAACGACACCCCTATTAAAAATCAGGCACTTTAACTTTGCTTTGATTATTGCCCCACACAACTCCGTGATAGCACACTTTTTTAACATCACCTGCTTCACTAGAAGCCCCTCTTTAATTCGGCATATATAAAACACACCCAGCGACTCTTATTTGGGCTAAATGTGACCGTGTAGAAGCGGGTTAGCGTCCCTTTTTTACCGCTGTGGTCGCAGCAGCAGCTTCCACAGAACGTTGCCATCAAGGGCGGTAGCCTCCGCTCTGCACCAAACCCCATTCACTTTTTACTCAATTTAACTATTCCTCCATAAATTAACCCTTAACGTTATGTTAGAGTGTGTTTAAAATGATATGTCTAGATAAAGCTCTTAATATACGTGTTTCGGGTCATGTTACATTTCTAGAAACGCAGGTTAAAGTACATTAATTAGCCGGATAGTGAGCAGAGGTGAAGGGGTTTAGTTAGCGAGGTGTACATGAGATGAACGTCGCTAGCTAGCTTAACCTGATGTCCCACCTTAAAGCTCAAATTCAAACATACACACATTGAAATTCAACCCGAATAAGGCTTCAACACTCACCTAATACAACACATAGCGTTAATCCAGTCAGTAAAACACGTTTGCAGATGATGTTTGACCCTTTCGGCTCCATTATGTTGTTGTAAACAGGAGTAGTTCCTCTGCTGCCTTTTTTTTTTTTTTTTTTTTTTTTTCCACCCCTCTATCCTACAAGTCCGTTTTCTTCTTCGTGGGAAAGTTGGAGCGGCGGATTCTCAGTTCTGAGCAGCCGCTGCTGCCCCCTGCAGGCCGACAGGTGCTATGACAGCTGCCACTTTCATTGCACAGCATGACAATAACCAGATATTTTTTTTTACAAATTTCTGCAAATAAATACAGAATAAAGAAACAAACAGAATGCAAATCAATAAATAAAGATATCAACTATTACTATCACTTCCCTCAGCCATCAAAGAAATGTGCAATATTAACATATCCACAACATTCTAACGTGCAATATATTTATTACCCCATCCTGATTTATAACTGTGACATCATCTGTTCTTTATGACCTAAGTGTTCTTTTTTATTTTTATTATTATTCATTCCTGTTGTTTTTACGTGTTTTTTTAATTCTTGATTTTATTGCAAATGCACCTTCAGTTGTAGCACCCCTAAATTTCGTTGTATAGGAGACTGTGCAATGACAATAAAGGCTATTCTATTCTATTCACTGCAAAAAAAAAACTTCTCTACCTCAGTTCTTATCCTGCATTATATTCCATATCTGACATTTCTTAATATCTATATCTCCTTTTTTTTTTATCACCCAGCACTATATCACTTTCTGCACTACATTCACTTTTTCTTTAAATAGTCCTGTATCTCAGTTGTACCCTGCACTATACTCATTTTTTTATTTTTATTTAACCTTTATTTAACCAGGTAGTACTCATTGAGATTAAGAATCTCTTTTGCAAGAGAGACCTGGCCAAGACAGCAGCATTTAAACATACATTAAAGTTTCGGACGCCACAACATAAAACAAATGTAAAATAAATACATAGCATAATACCAAACAAAACACATTAAAATCAAGTGTTTGAAGCCAACGTCAAAGGGAAAAAAAGAATTTTTAACAGTTCTTCTGCAGATTGCATATTTTTTTTTTATACTCTGTATTACTTACATGTGTCTTGTTACTACTTGTGTCGTTTTACTAACATGTGTACTACTTACCTGTGACGTTTTTACTAATATGTTTGCACTATGGAACTGTGATGCTGGAAACTTGAATTTCCCTCTGGATCAATAAAGTTACTATCTATCTATCTATCTATCTATCTATCTATCTATCTATCTATCTATCTATCTATCTATCTCTTAATTTATGATTGCAGGCATGCTCCATGTTGTCTTGTTTGGAGGTGAAGCAATGAAACCCGACGAGTTTGCCTTGATGCAAAGGCAACCTGTCAATCACTATGGCAACACGACTGAAAAACTTATATAACACTTAACTACTATTCAGTACATGTAACCATGCAAGCAAGCAACACAAAGCAACAACACACAGCAAAGAAATACTGATTATAAACATTTTTTGAAACATGCAGAGCAGAAATAAGAAATAATGCATAAATAAAATAAAACAATACACAATCATAATGGAGATCTTGTTAAAAATGTTAATGAAATGGTGATATCACACACCATAGTAACACACAAAGACTCCAAAATTATCATATTTCAAAGGAAACTAATGTACATTCAAAATCCAGACTGCAGAGTCACAACACCCAACTGACATTTAGCGTTTACAGCACACAATTTTTGTTACTTCCGCCCAAAATGTCAATTAATAATGGCTTGGTCTTTTTTTGATAGGGCGGAAGTAACAAAAATTGCATGCTGTAAACGATAAATATCAGTTTCTTCAATTATCTTTTGTTACTTCCACTCTTGAGGCCACTTTCCTTAAATGATAAATGGCAAATTTTGTGTTGTGAATGATGAATATACAGATGAACAATGAATATAAGATGGTAAAAATGACAAAACATGGCTCTGATTTCATCATATCACGACTGTTTTAGTGAAATCAGCTTTAAATAAATCAAATCACTTGATAATTTATCGCTCCATTTTTCATTTCACGTCGATTTTTACGGCTCAATTTTTCAATTCACGTGCATTTTCATCAACTCCATTTTTATCAATTTATTTTTCCACCTCTCATAGACCAATGTCGAAGTTATTTTAATCATCTTAACAAATATTTTAAATGTTTACAGAGTGCCTGCAGGTGCAACATCAGTAGTGTGTTTCAAAATTGTCACATATATGACAGACGTTGATGGCGTTACGTGAAGGGACGAGATAACACAAATTCAGAGGGCAGAACTTTATAGGAAATATTGTTTAAATTTAATCATCATTCAGGGTGTGATTCTTGCCTCTCTTTCAGCTAATGAGCAGAAAATAACAATTAACATTTCACCTTTTGTTTTGTTTTTTGGACATTTTGAAGTGGATTTGCAGACACACACAGCAGGATTCGACCGATATGAGTTTTTAGAAACCAATACTGATATTTCTGAATATTCAGCAGTGAAGTTTGACCATATATACGGCATAAAAGCCTCCGAAAACTACACGTATTCAAGACTTTAGAAGATTTTATTTTGTTGTGAAACAGCATTTACATCTCTGCTGAGCCCCCATGCTTAAATACAGTTATTTCAGATCGCAACTCCTGTAGCTGATTCATTATTAATGAATAAAGAAAAAAGAAAAAGGAAATCTGTATCTGGAGTGTTTATTTTAAACCGGATGCCATTTAATTTGTCAGCAAATGAGAATATCGGTCTCTCCCTCGTACAGATCTTGTTATGTAAAACAACACATACATGATAAGAATTAAATGGAATGATAAAAGCTGCAGCTGAAAGCTCAAACTGTGCATCGCTGAGTCAGTGAAATAAATGTTAATTATCAGTAAAGTGCAAAAATAATCTTTAAAATCCAGTCAGCATGTTGGTCTTTGTTAAATGAATGTTTAATATTGTGATTTATTGCAAACAAATGTATTGTCAATGTTTATGATGAAAGATTTTGATGTGAAGTTTTACACGAGTCATGGGTCAAACTACAAAAACAAATCATTATAGCTCATATTTAGGCTGCGAGCGTGTGACTTTCTATTTATCATAAAAACTAAATGGTACACAGTGTGAGCTTTCAGACCTTCAGACTTCCACCCTGAACACAAATTCAAGCGTCCATCTCATTTTTAACATCTTCTCCAATCATTTTACGGGATTAAACGTACATTTTTTTTCAATGTTAGACCAGAAATTACTCAATAAAAATCAACTCTTATTAAACATGACAACTGTCTGCGATGATGATGTAAGAATCTTCATATTAATTAATGCCATATGGGCCACGAGTAAAATGTGTTACTGTAATAGACAAGACATTAAATTAGAGGGACATTAAATGTCACAAATAAAATTTAAAAACACACAAATGCAATAAGGCCGTTCAGAGGAAAATAATACCCAGATCTCACGCTGTAAAATTTCTACTTTTAAATTCACCACTTCTCAGTTTTCAGCCCACAATCATACGAGACATACAGGTTTTCTGTCAGTGCAACTTGAGGCTGGCTTTGCCCACGCATCCACATCATCATCATCATCATCATCATCATCATCATCATCATCATCTTCATCATCTCACAACACGCTGCAGGAATCTATCATAAATATCAACTCAAGATATCTACAGTATAGACATAATGCAACAGAAGGAAATGTAACACATGCAAGTCAAAACAAACAGTGATCGACATGTCTTTAAACCATACAAAGCTGCTGTATGCATGTTTATATATTGATATATATATATACTGTTTTAATCGCAATGCAAAGAGAATCCATCCCTCCATTTCAGGAACATTCTTTACAACAATTCAGCTTCATATTCTTCATAAAATTCATTTATTCAAGACGAGCATGACTGCCAGATCCTGGGAAATGGAAAACGTGCGTATAACAGAATAATAATTGGGGTTCTCAAAATCATATATTTTCTCTGAGAGTTTAATGACTGTTATTTGCCATTTTTTTTAGAAATGTTCCTCTTCTATCAGCGCCAGTATTTTCGATTTGTCTATTAATACTTAAAAGCAGCCACCATACTCCATTGATAACAGTAGTTTACTCTATATTTTGAATATTTTCACTGCTTTATCTTGCCGTCAGACAGCCCTTTCCGACGGGGAACGGAGGCCGTTATATCGATCTATGCACTCTTCAAAGCCACCAGACTCCATTGAAAAAAACAGTCATTTTACCTCACAGAACACGGGGGTTGCTGGTCTACCGCTGCCTGTTGCCTCGATCGATTAGTTAGTTTGTATTATTGTGTGACTTCCGAACTAACCGTTTAAAACACCAAAGTCACACAACAACACAAACTAACTAACCGATCGAGGCAGCGGTAGAACAGCAAATCCCTGTTTTTGTGAATGGAGTCTGGTGGCTTTGAAGAGAGCGATATAACGCCTTCAGTTCCCCGTCAGAAAGGGCTGTTTGACGGCGAGGTTAAGAAGTGAAAATATTATAAATCATAGCGAACACTTATTGGCCACGTACTTAGACCGATTAAATCCATACCAACCCTACATATTGTCCTATTAATCATTTATTTATTCTATTAGAAAATAAAGGTTTTGGGAGGAATGAGCAGCCCCGTCTTACACCTCAAAACAGCAAGCGTTCATGTGTTAATGAACGCCACCTTCTCCTAATCAATCTGGATTAAATATGGATTATTATTAAAACAATTGTTCATTTCCAGTATGTGTGAAGGCCCCGGTGTGCTTCAAACAAAGCGTCAGATTCTCTCAGGGTACGTGTCCATTCTACACACACTATATAAGCAGCCGTGCAATGCATTCTGGTAGTGTGGCGGTGCGATTCAAGATACGGACCGTCACGTTGGCCGCTCCTCATTTGCATAAAGTTGAGGTATAGGCTACTTTATGCAAATCAGGGGCGTCCGACGTGACTTGCCGCCTCTAGAAACTTTTAATCGAACCGCTGTTGATCTAAAACAAAGACAGATTCAACAACTGCATGGCTTATTTCTCACATAAAATGTTTTTAACACATTTAATGTTGTAAAACATTTCGATGAACTATTTTCGTGATATAAGAAAGTTTCCCAATCAGGCGTCTTGTGGCAGCCCATCAACGACTGTTTTTTTTAGTGACTTTCTGATGCAAAGTCTTCAGGATGTTCCATTTAGTCGTTCCTGTTTTAATATATCAAACACAAATCATTCGTGGTTTGCTTTCTAACGCAGGTTATTTAAATTAAATCGCCTCAAAGATAACAGAATTTCTTGTAGAGATGAATGAACCTGGTAAACACAGGGTGGCTTGTTAGTTAGTTATAGGATAGTTTTCCTCCCACCAGCTAACTGCCTCTTACTGCTGTAACAGAAGACAAACACCTTGTGCAAGTGTTGTGATGGTGAGTTCTTCCATTATAATCTAAACGCCGCTCACTGTTATTTAAAAGAAACTCAAAAAAGATATCAATAAAAAAAAGGAGCAAAGTGTGTATTAAAATCCATTATTTTCCATTTTCAGCTAACCATTTCTTTACTCTGACATGAACTGTGTCCTTAAAGGGATAGTTCAGGTGTTTTAAAGTGAGGTTGTATGAGGTACTTCTCCATAGTCAGAGTATTACCTACAGTAGATGGAGAAACAGATAGGAGTACCACCTACAAAAATCAATATTTGTTAGTAAATATTAACCTGAAGCGCTAGATGGTTTGTTTACACAGAACCATCTGAGAGGCCGTCGTTGGAAACTGTTAAAAAAAAATACTTGGCAGGTGATTGGATGAACCATCTGTCAATCAAACTCTTGCCAAAGCCAGTCAGGAGAAGAGTGCTGTCGTTCTTTGCCCTTATTTGAATTGAAGAAATACTCTCCAGTTCTGATATAACTATATTATAACCTCACAGGACGGCAATTGGTGCGTAGTCTGACTTGCCGAACACAAACACATTACTTGAAGTCTGACTAGATGTGATCCCATGGTAAAGAATATATATTGTAATATAGCAATATTTAGAATATTTTCCCCACTTTATCTCGCTGTCAGACAGCCCCTTCTGACGGGGAACTGAAGCTGTCTTCAAAGCCACCAGACTCCTTTGACAAAAACAGTAATTTTACCTCGCAGAACAGAGGAGTTGCTGGTCTACCGCTGCCTTGATTGGTTAGTTCGGTTGTGTTATTGTGTGACTTTGGTGAATCCGAACTAACCGTTTAAAACACCAAAGTCACACAATAACACAAAGAAAATAACTGATCGAGGCAGCGGTAGACCAGCAACTACTGTGTTCTGCGAGGTAAA
Source organism: Sebastolobus alascanus (assembly GCA_916701645.2). Lineage (NCBI taxonomy): Eukaryota > Metazoa > Chordata > Actinopteri > Perciformes > Sebastidae > Sebastolobus > Sebastolobus alascanus. The sequence continues at coordinate 2,892,354 of CAKAOJ020000181.1, forward strand.
ATTGCTGTTTTTGTCAATGGAGTCTGGTGGCTTTGAAGAGAGCATAGATAACGGCGGAAAGGGCTGTCTGACGGTGAGATAAAGTGGTGAAAATATTCTATAATATAGCGTACACTCAAACTTTAAGCTCCCGTGCTGGTACTCCTGTTTATCCAAACTCCATCTACTGTACGTAATACACCGACTATGGATAAGAACCTCATACAACCTCACTTTAAAACACCTGAACTATCCCTTTAACAATCAAGAAACAAAAATAAAACTTTGAAACATGACATGAACATTTTCTTCACTGTATTTCTGCAGCTTTAAAACAAAAAAAGTGTCAGACGTTTAAGAACAAAGCAAGATACAGTAGAGGATGTTTAAGAGATGGAGGGTATTGCTCAAATTATGTTCCTTTTTTTTTTTGTTTTATATATCTCAGTTAAGTTATGTGCAAGTATTTTCCATGACTCTCCTTCATCGTGTCTTTGTCACGGGGTGAAAATGACCAGAACAAGGTGGAAAATGTCACAGAAAAAGAGTCAGAAAGAACAAGGAAGCGATTATCAACCGCTTTGAGAAGGAGGAGGAGAAAAGTTATGCATCCAAATTGTTTTCTATATTTACCTGGAAAGAGTAGTTGCAGATGAAAAGTGCTTTTTAGAAGACGACAAACCTTTTTTGGTTGAGCTAATACAGACAGTCATATATATCTACAGTAGAAACAAGACACAGACCCACAGGAAGATGGACTCCCTCCGTCCACACTCACACATTTAGTTATTTACATTTCTTTTAGTAGTGTTCTTCTTCATTATTCTATCCAGGGTCTGTTTCCAAGACTCTTAATGTACACAAAGAGGCTCCTCATGCCATGTCTGTCCCTCCAAACTCTTCTTCTGTGGTGGTTATGGGGGAGGAGGAGGAAGGGTCGGATCAATAATGTTATTGTTGCCAGTGATAAGAGAAAGAAGAGGGGGGGGGGGGAATGAAACTGAAGGTCATTCAGTGGCATCATGTATCTGGAAGCTGGTTGATGTCAGTCAAGTTGGTGTCATTGAGGATGACTTTGATTCGATCCAAAGACTCCGCTTGTCGTATTCGCTCCAGCTGTACCTGCAGACACCCACAAATAATTAATTAATTTATACAGAAAAATTATTAAAAAAAAATCCTGTTTTTTCTTTTACAGTTTCAGTTAGATTTGCTCACTAAAATCTCTGTATAAAAAAAATACAAAACAAAAAATTTGAATCTGTATTTTTATGTACAGTTAATAGTCTCCAACAGAGCTGCAACAATTAATCGATTAAACTATTAAATTAATCGCCAACTATTTTGATAATCAATTAATTAGTTTGAGTATGAAAAAAAAGTCTAAATTCTCTGATTCCAGCTTCTTAAATGTGAATATTTTCTGGTTTCTTTCCTCCTCTATGACAGTAAACTGAATATCTTTGAGCTGTGGATAAAACAAGACATTTGAGGACATCATCTTGGGCTTTGGGAAACACAAAAAACAAAATATTCATTGATTAAACAATCTCAATGATCGTTAAGTCTCGATCAACCACAGACTGATAGAAAATAATCATTAGTTGTAGACATTGTTCGTCTTTTCGTTGTACTATTAAACTACATTTCACATTTAAATGTAGCTGAACTGTTATATTGCTTTAGTAGAAAAAATAAAATAAAAGTTTTTATTCAATATTGGCTTTAAAAAAAATCCCAACAAAATTAAAATTAGAACCAACTTAACCTTGACTGATCCACATTAAAGTATAAAGCTGGTGATATTTTCTCACCGTCAACAAATCCAATAAAAAGAACAAAACCAACAATGAATACTTGTTACTTAATTTATAATATTTGTTCCTATTGAAGAAAAGAAAAAAGGGTCATAAATATATATTTGTTTTTATTAAAAAAGGGTCATAAATTCCTTAAACAGCTGGTTTCTGTCGTTTTTAGCATTTATTGGGGACTATTTTCAGCAGCGGATTAATCCACATGTGGTGCTCTAGTGAGTATTAGTGGCAGCAGGACGGTGTATTTGGGATTGAGACAGAATAAACTACAGTGTGTGTTCATGGTGATGAAGGAAGATGTCACCCAGTGACACAGTGAGGCTCATTCATGTGTTTTTAATAGTTTTGGGACAACAATGGAGCTCTTTGGCTCTCTGGAGGAAGAGGATGTGTCAGACAAGTTGACGATAAGCAAAAAATATCAGCCTTTAAATATTTAGCCATTTTATTTCATCATACTCTCCCATAAAAAGACGATTCTTTCTTACCTGAAGGGTCTGAGAAAGTTTGACAAAGTCCTTCTGAACCTGCTCGCTGACATCCAGCTCAGTCTGCAGCCGCTGAGCTTTGTCCTTCTCATCAAACGCCTGACTCTCTAGTGCACTCTGCAGTCAAAACACACACAACCACACACACAATCAATTAGAGAGGCTGAATGGAGCCAATAAACTGCAATAAAACGTCTTCAGCATCACAGAAGAAGTGAGATAAATATTTAACTGAAAGACATTTACTGAATAATTTAAAACGATGTAGCTTCAGTGTCATCACACAGCAGTTTACAAAAGGCTTTGGGTTTTATAAAAATGCTGTAAAATATTAACATACAATCATGCTCAACTTCATCTAACATACTACGTATTTTAGTTTAAATAAGGACATTCATTAAAGCAGCTGTCGACGCTCTGCTATAATTGGTCATATTTTGAATAGAGTCTGGTGTTGTCTGCAGGTAAATGTGTGTAACTGACCTTTAGGGTGGTGAGCTCTCTGAGCTGGTGCTCCAGGCTGATCCTCAGGCCCTGGATGTTCTCCAGTGTCTCCGTCTTCTCTCTTAGACTGCTCTGCAACTACATAAACAACAAATAATCAGTCAATAATACATAAAAGTACTGCAGATTATACATTGAATCCAAAGTCTAAAACAGAAGGGAGGGAGAGAGGGCAGTGTTGTTGAAATTAGGGACGAACCAAAGACTTTTTTTAAAGCCTGTATGTGCAAAATGTTTGACTTTATCACCCCCTAGTGGTCATATCAAGAAGATAATATTACTGATTCTCAATATTAAAGCTGCGTTAGTGGATTTTTTTGCCACTGCGGGGCTGCAGAACACACTGAAAACACATTTGTCTTATTATTGTTTAAATCGATCTAAAACAAAAACAGTAATACCTAGAGCGTCATTCTTTTTGCAGCGGAAAGCTAAGGCTTTTGTCTTCCGCGTCATTACATTGTACGCTCGTGATGGCGTTGTTACGTTGCATCCAGAATGTAACTTAAAGAAACTATCAATGCTGTTAATCAATCAGTTAGTTGTGTTGAGTTTTTTTTTGTTGTGTCTATATTAGTGCTCTTAAAAATCACATTTTATAGATGTGAATACAGCTGTGCATGACACTGCACCTGTTAGCAATGTTGTAGAATAATCAAGATTGAAAAGTGTCTGAAATAAAGTAAACTACTGAGTGTCTATTATATAATATATTATAGAGCTGTTTTAGTAAAAACAGCTGCCTCCTGCATGTGGAAACAAAGCTGATGATGAGAGTGCCGAGACTGAACCAAAACAGTGAAGTTTGGAGACTGTAAAGCCAAAATAACAAGCTAAAAGTAGCTAAAATGTTTACAAGAGACCCCCTTTCACACCACGTCATGATTTGACTCTCGCTGACCACATGAGGTCTTTTGACAGACTTTTCACAAGGTAAAATGAGCATCATGTGCATTAGAGAAATCCCTGTAAGTGCCTCACTGAGGTGTAATACTGCATGATATCGTGGAGTAAAGTACCTTTTCCTTCTCCGCCTTTATCCGCTCCAGCTCCGTCTTCAAACTGGAGAAAGACGCTGTGGGAAGGAGACATCATTAGAGCATCATACTGCACAGATCTGAATCTCAAAAGATGTGATTCTCTCCGGGATCATTACGTTATCTGACAATTCATGAATAATGCAACAAAGCTGCACCTTCAGTGAAGGCAAAGAGCTCTGCTGAAGGGTGTGAAACAGACAGTAAGGCCCTGTTCACACCTGGTATTAACATGCGTCTTGGGTGATCCGATCACAAATGGATAGCTCTAAGTACATCTGTTCACACCTACATTACAATGAGTCTTGAGTGACCACTTACTCGTGATCGGATCTCACTTCCCTCGCTCTATATGCAAATAAACCAGGCTGTTCTCATACACCGTTCGTAGCTAAACCAACGAAAAGTTATGCTCTGTAATTAGTCCCAAAAAATCAATTTGAATTATTAGATTTGATAATTGTAAGCCGGCAGATCTTCTGTAGTTTAAACGTCATGTTAATGTTACACCACAGAACTGTTAAACAAAAACAGAGACGATTTGGACGCCAAATCTCTCATCACACATGGGGTACAAGTCCTTTCAGTGAACAACAACACATTTATAAAGGCTGTGAGTGCACACATTATAGGGTTACTAATCAACAGGATACACAAACATCCTTTACATAACTACAGTGAAATACGTTATGAACAATCTGTGGGGCAGGACAACATTCAGTGAGGTGAATTATCTATTTATGCACATTTTAGCCGTTCCAGGACAGTTCAAAACATGTTTTATCTTGTAGACTCACTACAGTCAGTCATTAGTCTGACAGCTATGCTATTAACACACAGACACACACACACATATACACACACACACACACACACAAGCCGTTAAAGTGAGCTCATTCAAAGTGTTTGTCATACCTTCCAAGATGTCTGAATGACAGTGATCAATGGAGAAGAAACAAAAGCAGAAACAGAAGAGGATGTGAAAAATGTTCAGAAAATAAAATGTATATTGGAACGACGTTAGCACCCTCCGAATCCCCCAAATTACACCATTTATCTAAGCCAGAAACTGTAAAAACTGACATTATCATCCGATTTTCAACTTTCCGACGGTCCTTGAACAGATCATGTTTGACAAACCCTTCCATCAGGATATGTAACCCAATCTGAGCGCAAGATAGTGATATTTCATCCAATTTACTATATTCTACATCTAAATACATTTAAAATCTCGCCAAAAATAATCCGTTTGCACGAACCAGATCCTCAGCGCAACTGGGAAGCCATGAACGGCTCGACTGAGACTAATAGTCATGTGACAAAAAATCTGAGAAACTTGGACTGAACTGCAGGCTGTTCACACGGAGCAGAAAGGCTGTAAACATGTAAATAGTTCAATATGTATAGCATATTTTTTCCCCCAATATTGGTAACACTTGTGGGCAACTGGAATGTAAAATGTTGCATATATAGATTCAATTTTATTTCAATTTATGTAAAATAAATTATCAAAGATATTCTACTTGCGTTTTTTTGCTATTTTTGATGATTTATGGCATTATAACTGTGTTACGGGTTGTTCACATGCGACGGTGTCGCTCTCGCGTTTGAACGTGTTTGAGCACGTTTGCTGCGTGTCTATATTGACAATAATGGATATGAGCGTGCAAAAGACGCAGCATGTGTACTGTACGGCCCCTTAGGCTGCACAAAACATTTCTGAGTTCTCCCTACTTCTAGCCATTATTTTGCTGTTTCCAAAAAGGTGCAGGACTTATTTATATATTGCAGTTGAAAAACGAGGACACAGTGAAAAAACGCCCTGAAACTGTTTGGGGTTCAGAGGGTTAAAGGAATAGTTCACCCAAAAACAATATAAATTGTGCTGTATATAGTACTACTCCCCTCACTCTATGGTCCCAGAAAAAGTTTTCTATCGAATGGCGGTAGGGAGAGCGGAGCGCCCGAAAAATGAAAACATATCACTACAAACAGACAGAACGGAAGGCCGCAAAAAATGTATAGGATAATGCTGCACAGAAACTTTCAGAAAGTTTTTCAGACGTTTTATGATCTTTCGAAGTCTGTATGCTTTAATTTTTCGGGCGCTCCGCTCTCCTTAACGCCATTCGATAGAAGACTTTTTCTGAGACCTTAGAGAGCCTAGAGAAGTGAGAACTATTTACAATTATTATTGTGTGAACTATTCCTCTACTAGAGAATGATTGGTTAGTTATCTACCGTACAGCTCGATCAAAGGTTAATCAATAATCTAACGGAGCCTCACCTATCTCCTCCTTACAGCTCTCGATCTCCATCTGCAGCGTCTCCTCCAGGTTCTCCTTCAGACATTGCTCCGCCTGGTTTTGCTCCTTCAGAAACAGAATCTCAGCTTTCAGCTTCTCCTCCATGTGATCGGCGGACGTCCGCAACGCCACCAGGTCCTCACGGTACCGCACCACCAGGCCATGTAGCTCCTGAGGAAGAATTAAACTACATTACAGGCATCGATGTGGGATCATCATCATCATCACATAGCACAATTAATTAGGATAAAAGGAAGTTAATATGGAAGAAGTTTGCAGACCGGGCTGTGACTTTCTTCCTTTTTGCACCTTATTGATAATCTTTGTTTCTATTTTGTTTTTAACAAAGTTCATCTTCCCTTATCTCTCATCTAAATGTCTGGTGATGACAGTTAAGTTTGGCAGTTAAGTTTATATATAATATAACACCTTTAACAGAATATTTGTAGGTTACATTGCAGCTAAGATGTTCCTTAAGTTTTAATGGTGCAACCATATTTAGTAGATCACTAGTTTGAAACAAACTAGTAGTAACTAAGACATTAGGAAGTACTTTACACACAAATGTAGTAATGGATTTTATTCAAATTCTAGTAGTTTTTAAAAATCTACTATATGAATAATGAGAATTTAAACTGCCTTGTCTTAACATGATTCTTTGGTACCTTGATGCAGTAAATACAGATTTTAAATGTTACGTGAGCAGCTTGTTTTAAACACCAACAAGCTGAAGATGTCAGCGGATCATCAGCGTTACTCCACCTCCACTAAAGCACGGGCCCACTCTGCCAGATATACCGCCGGAGCATCATTCAGCAAGAGGCCGAAGAGAAACGGTGTGGGAGGACGACGAGCGTGTTTGAGAGCACACAGTTGTAATAAAAAAAAAATAAGATAGTGTGCATGTAGTCGTTAATCACTGAAAATGAGCTAACGGAGCAACAAAGGTGATAAACACTGAAGCAATTAGCTTCTGAGCTCTGCACTGCAGGGATCTATATCTTTCTATAACCTGGTGTTAGTGTCCTCACTTTCTGTGTGGCGAGCAGGGGGGACGCAGACTCAGCCAAACAAGACCAACCGGCTGTTTAGTGACAAATGGAGCGCGCCCATGAAGCATCTCCTCACATGAACCCAAATTATACTGATGAAATTAGAGGCATAGACGTCCATTCATCACCTTCGGATCAGTATGTGTGACAATGTTAGGGCTGTACCGAACGTCATTTTTTTTTTTACATTCGAAGCTTCTATTGAGGTTTTCGTATGAAGCTTCAAACGTCTGTCGTCATATTTTATAACGTCATCACCCTAAAAGAAAAAGAAAAATCCTCAAATTGAATGAAAATTTTAGAAAAAGTCTTGTTCTTCCTTCGAGGCCAAAAAGAGGCTCGTCGCTGCCACCTTTATGTCTCTGCTGGACTATGGCGACGTTATATACATAACATGCATTTTCTCAAAGCCTACGCACGCTGGATATTGTCTACCATGGAGCACTTTATTATGAATTTTAAAGCCCTTACACACCATCGCTCTTTGTATGCTCGGGTAGGATTGTCTGCCTTGTCCACCACCACTGGCGTATTCTTATTTATAAGGCTATTCTTGATCTGCTTCCATCTTACCTACAGATCTACATCCTTCAAAAAAATACAGGAAGTTACTGTCTTCGCTCCCAGGACTTAATCCTATTAACCGTCCCCAAAGTCCGTAATGAACTGGGAAAAAGGGCGTTCAAGTATGCTGCTCCCTCTTCTTGGAATAAGATACAAAATGACCTGAGTCTTTGAGAGCTGGTCTCACTGGATGTCTCCTAAAAGACTTGGAAGCACATCTGGCTGTAGATGTTTTGAATGCTGTTGAATGTTTTTTCGATACCTTATGATTCTGTAATTTGCTCTTTGTCTTTGTATTAAATTATGTTTGTTTTATGTCTGCAACCATGTAACTGTGCTGCTGCCTATCTCGGTCAGGACACTCTTGAAAAAGAGTTTTTTTTATCTCAATGAGTCTTTAGTCCTGGTTAAATAAAGGTTACACAAAATAAAAATAAAACATCTTTCTACAGCTGGTAGGTATGAAAAATGATGACGTCTTGGTGGAGCGCCAAGCGAATGCAGATACATAATAGCAGCCGAAATAGATTTATTGTTATCGTGGTTGTGTAAATGTAATTTATGGCGCTGTTAAATTGCTGCTAGACCGCCCCGTTAATAAAGGAGCTGCCTCCCTTTATGTGCGGCAAGCAGAAGAACAAACCACAGTGAAAATATTGTTTTTAAAAGGCTAAACGCCAACAAATATGGATTTAAATCTGGACCTATTGGATCAAAGAATAAAGAAACCAAGCAGTACTTGATAGTTTTAGATACTCTGTGCTATAAACACGTGTTGGTCGGTTCAAAGAAAGTTCTGAGCTCTACTATGCTAACGTTGAGTTTGATCTTCACGTACTTGCACAGTGTTGGGCATCTGGAAGTCCTCTTGTTGCTGCAGTTCTACGTGCAGCCTGTGTTTCCCCTGCAGGCTGTCGTTGTCTCTCTGCAGTCGGCTTAGTTCGTCTGCCACCTGCTCCCTCGACTTCACCAGCACCGCCTGAAACAAACAAACAAAATAAATCACTCCGTCTCATCGTGTGTCAGCTTATTTCCCCCCTTATTTTTTTTTAAAACTCCTGTCATGTGGAACAAGCAGCTCTTCCACACATGGAAAAGAGTGACTCACCACATTCTCCCTGCAGAGCCATCACTCCACTCGCTGTGACTTTATGACTGAATTCATGACAGTATTAAGACCCATATTTCTTTAGATTAAAGCCACATGCAGCAACAGGGACGTCTCATTTTTCTGGGCTTTGAAGGCACATCGATGCATGTGCTGTGACACAGCTCGCAGCTGCACATTCATTATTGAGTGTTTCAGTCTCACTCACTTCCTCCTGTTTTCCCCTCACAGCGATCTGCTAGAAAAAGTAAGTGAACTTACTTTACTTAGCAATGCATAAGGCTTTTTTTTTATTCCAGCGATGTATAGTGTATGAATCTGAGCGTTTCTGTTGTGGTGGATGAGCAACAATTGGACATATTTAACAGCATTTTTACAAGTAAAAAAATCCTGCAGCCAAGAGCAAATATTTGTGGTACGGACGAACAGTGACTTTCCAAAACAGTTCTAATTTATCTCCAAAAAAAGTGACTATTTTGTTTATTTTTTAGGCTTAAACTCGACCTGAAACACTTGATGGAGACAGTAATTAAAATCAGTAACAACTTGGATTATTGACATACGTTATGCTATGCCTCTTAAATTATCAGATCTTCTGTGTTTTATATTATTTTAAATTAAATATCTTTGGGTTTGGGACTGTTGGTTGGACAAAACAAGACGTCCAAAGATGTCACCTTGAACTCTCGAAACATCACATTTTACATTTTACACTTACTTTTACTTTGCAATGCATATGGCAATTTTGTTTTTAAGTAAATCTTGATTTTATAGCACTTTTATCTAATCTTAATATTGTATTTTCTTCCTTTCTTCCTATTATTACAATCCAATTAGATCTCAACTATTTGCAGTAATGCACAGTGTACAAATCTGCACATTTCTATTGTGGTGGATGAGCAACATTTTCCATCTCCATTTTGTCAGCAAATATTTGTGGTAGGGAGGAACAGTGACGTTACGTAACAGTTCCGTTTTTCTTCCAAAAAAAGTGACTTTTTTGTTTATTTTTTAGGTTCAAACAGACCTGAAACACTTGACTAGTAGACTGAGACAGAAGATTAAATATATATATATATATATATAATATAACAACTAGGATAATTGATATCTGTGCATTATGCTTCTAAAATGTGAACATTTTCTGATCTTGTGTTTTCTATTATTTTAAATTAAATATCTTTGGGTTTGGGACTGTTAGTTGGACAAAACAAGACATCCATTTTTGTTTTACTTTACTTACATTTTATACTTACTTTACTGTAGCAACACATATGGTAATTTGCAGTGATGTACAGCGTTTCTGTTGTGGTGGATAAGCAACTTTTGGACATATTTAACGTCATTTTTACAAGTGAAAAATCCCCCATCTCCACCTCCAACAAATATTGGCGGCAGGGAGGAACAGTGACGTTATTATTGCCACAGAGGCAGAGAGAAGTAAATCCAAAACACTAACAGGCTGAGGTTCAGTTTGGCTGCATGTGCGATAACGGCGCTGGAGCCTGTTGTCAAAACCAAAAACTGATATGCTTATTTGAGTAGCTGAAGCCTCGCCGACGCCAACATTAGCAGACTCTGACATTAGGGAAGGAAGAAGAGATCCAAACACAGCTGGCAAGAACAAGCAACAGAGGAAGAATCGGGCAGCTCACCATCTGTTCCTGTGTGTTCCTCTTTGCTTCGCTGAAGGCCTGCTGTAATGTGCTGAGCAGCATTTCTGACTCCTGCACTCTCTGCATGAGGGCCGACACCTACAACACAGAAAATAATAAAACATCACTAAGACAAGAGAAAGCAACAAAAAGGTCTTTAGACTGTAGACAGAAATACTTAGTGGTGGAACGAGTACACACGTCCTGTACTTAAGTAAAAGTAGTAATACCACAGTGTAGAAATACTCACTCAAACACAATTTTTCCTGTGTATGTACAGGTGTATGCATATATATATATATGTATGTATGTCTGTGTATACAGTATATAGGGTATATGTACTGTATGTGTATATGTATGCGCACCATCATACTTGCCTTCCTCTTTTTTAAAAAAAAAATAGCTTTTTTATTTTTAAAAAATCTTGTTTTTTGAGCTTTTGTTTAGTTTTATCCTTAATCTTTTCCTTGTTTTTATTCCTGTTTTTTCCTGATGTTTTTTTCTTAATTTATTCTTTTAATTAAAAAAAAAAAAAATTGTGTGTTTTTTGTTTTGAATCTTTTCTGAGATTTAATTCCTGTTTTTCTTTATATATTTTTTTTATTTACATTCATTAATACTTTTTTCACTATTAAATATATAAACATTGTAGAAATTATATGAATATGAACAGCGTCATATATAAGCATTTGTAAATTTATGCTAATTCCTGCTATTAACAAAAAAACAATTTTTAATTGAGTAAAAGTATAAATGTATTAGCATCAAAATATACTTAAAGTACCAAAATTAAAAGTACTCATTATGCAGAGTGGCTCAGAATAATATATATTATTGGATTATAATTATTGAAGCATTAATGTTGCAGCTGGTAAAAAGTGTAGCTCATTTTAACTACTTTATATACTTTATCTGTTGGGTAGCTTGTGATTTCCAACCCGGGGATCAATAATGTTTTTTCTTAATCTATAATATCACATCATAATTTATTTGTTGATTATATTTTGTAATATTCATCTCAACATGCAAAGTAAAGTTATTAAATAAATGTAGTGGAGTAAAAAGTACAATATTTGCCTCTGAAATGTAGTATAGAAGTATAAAGTAGCAGATTATGGAATTACTGAATTAAAAGTACTTTCCAACACTGGAAATACTGGATATACATATTATGCATACAATAAAATAAAAATGTAGAGTTCATGCATCTTACGCCACGCACCACAAAATTAATTACACGCTGTATCGACTTTTACTGCTGAATAAAGTGATTTAATGATGTTTGTTTGAATGTTAGAAGAGTTAATAAAAACACAATGGAAGTCAATCATCACTTGTATTCATTTAGTTGACATTAAAGTACAATTTAACAGCTGATTACCACCAAATAGTTATCAAAGGTCAACACTGAGGCTGGAGGAACTGCTCTACTACAGCACTAATCAGCCATTGCAGAGACAGCTGACTGTCCTGGTTTCAACACTGGACCTCAGTGTTCTGGACCAGTTGTGACCCACAGCTGTGACATCTGTCTAAAATGAACCTGCTGGTTTGTGAACTGACAAAAGGCGTTTCAGAAAGTCTGCGGTCAGTGTGACGGGGGGGGCTTTAAACCACTCGGCTGCACTGCAAGATCCTCGCAAAGCTCTAAGCATTAATAAGCAGTATACAAACATTTAATAAATAGTTTTTTAACATGCTATAATGTAGTTGTGAGCAGATACAAGGATATGTATAAGTGTATATTAATGTACCGTGTTATTACGTCTCCTAAGAAGACATTTTCTTTCTGTTTCTTTTTATTTACTGATTCAATTAACCCATATATGTACTTTGTTCTCCAAGAACTAATTTCAACATACAATATAAAATGAATAAGACAAAGAACATGCCATAACATAATAATCATATTTAAATCCAAAAGCAGTATTTTTATGTGAGGGGGGAAAAGAAAAAAATAAGGTAAAAAGGGAAGAAAAATAAATAAATAAATTAAATAAATAAATAAATAAAAAAGTTGACAAATACGTTAATTAATACATATCTATTATTATATCATTATTAGTAATAATTTTATAATGTTTTATTTTATTTATTAATTTATTATTATTTTATTTTTTCTATTAATATTTTGAAATTTGTAATTTTTAAAATCTTTAAAACCAATAAAATTTGATCACAAAAAAAACTAAACACTTATATCTGCTTACAACTACAGTATAGTGCATTATAATCTGTATATTAACTGTTTATACTTATTATACTGCTTTTAGATGCTAAATAGGTAAATATGTTTTATAAAACACCTTCCTGGACAGCCACTGGACTATTTACATGATCATAAAGGTGCATTAAAGTGTGCAGAGAGTACGACAGACTGTGGTGCATCATGGGAACACTCGTGGGAACAGTGTGGGATGAGGAAGAATCCATTATCACACATTATCAGTGGGCGTTTTGCATCAGCGGTTTGTTAGTGGACTATTAACAAGTGAAGGCCAATCACATCAGCTCCTCTGCTCCCGTTTAAAAGCAGCTTTCTCTCGCCACTATGAGGAGTTTGGTCACGTCTGGAAAAGCTTTTCCTTGGAGGACACTCCGGTAATATTCTCTTATTCTCTTACAGGAAAAGGACAACTAGAAGCACGAATCTGCCAGGGCAAATAATATCTCTTTTAACTTAACACTAGATCCACTTTTTTTTAGTTAGTAAATTACATGTACAGTCACCTTATTAGACAATTAGTGACGTTAAAACAAGACTTACATGCATACCTAAGGTTCTACGAGTTCTGGATGACCATCGGATGTAATAGAGTAGAATACAGATGAGCAAATCATACGAAAAAGGAGTTTGTGTGAATTAGGAGAGACCTATGAAGATACATTTGAGCTGGTCCAAGCAGGAACATGATGGAAAGCCCAAAACACAGTGGATCTAATCACCAAAATAGCATTTCACTGCTAGTTACACTCCCTCCTACTGTACGGCACCTCTCCTCCCACTGTGGTAAGTCATCGAAACACCAAACCGGTGCAGATGAGAAGAAATCCTCACTGTGCACTCCAGGTAATACAACTACACATATTAGATACTAGTGCCTGTTATCAGCAAGTCCACACATTTACTACTTTTAAAACATTATTACTCAATAGATGTTCTCTCTCTTCCACAGAGTCACTGCACTAGATCTAAAAACAGGTCCAGGTTTCACTACACTACTTCTAGGGCTGCACGATTAATCGTTAAAAGATCTCGATCTCGATTCAGGCATGTACACAATCTCATTTCTGAAGGACAACGATTTTGCCATATTTACTAGCTAACTCTAGTGCAATTAGTTTTAATTGGGCGCTGCTGTCCCTGCAAAAATGTCTATCGCGAATAAATGTCCATAAATCCGCTTAGACGTAACAGAAAAAAAGACACAGATAACTGCAGAACTTGCCTGAGAAATATCACGTTTTTTAAGTTTTCTTCAGTATCACAGTAATCCAGTGATAGTTGTCTGTATATATTCATGAGTATACTGGAAACTGGAGCTGCTAATAGCTAATTCGGCATAAATTAAATGGTGAAAAATTGCCAAAATGTAAACAAATATAGGTTAAAAAAAACGTTGCAGACCGCAGCCTAACTCAATGAATCCATGGCAACAACATTATACTTCCTATTTACATTCCCCAAAGCATTTTGGGAATTCAAGACAGTCCTGCAGGGTTTATAAGACTGAGAATAAAAACTTTCTGTAAAAATCAAAAAATTCCTGCAGCCATTATCCTATGCTATCAAATCTAATTTGAGAACAACAGGCTGAGATAATAATTTCGTTCATAAAAAACACAGGCTAAAGGTATCTAAGTCCTCACTGTCAGTCACACATCAAGCACTAAACCAGATATCTGAAGAGAATTAAACATCAAGTTATTAATATATTCACTGTGTCCAAACCTTAGCAGCGGTTTCCTCGTTGCCCACTTTGACCGAATCTTCCAAATTCTGTTTCTCAGTCATCGTCCTCTCCAGCTGATCGTTGGCCTGACGCAGCATCACCTGCAGTTTCTTCACCTGGAAGACAGCGTGACGGAGAAACATAACACTATCATACAACATGCAGAAAGTACAGCTCTACACACTCTCTTGCTGCAGTCCACACGTCACCATGCTTCTAAAAACATCCGTGGTTCGATGTCAACAAACGTTCTTGTAGTAAAAATAAAAGTGAGAGCAAAGCCACAAACCTGATCTCGTGTCTCGGCCTCTTGACCTTGGATAGCCTGCAGCTGCTTCTCGTAGTTGGAGCACATGTCACAACGTCGGCCGAGCTTCCTGCCCGCATTTTTCACCTGGTGATAGATCAATAAGAAAAACATGAAGCACTTAATAATAACTACTTGATAATGTAAAGACCTTGTGTGTTCTTAATAAGATTATCAATGACTGACATGTAAAGTCCTTCTTCTCCCAGGCCTGAATTCAGGGAGTTGACATCTCAGTATGTGAACGAGAATTCTTGCCCAAAATATCGTCCTGTTTCTTGGGAGTAAATAGCTGCAGGATCCCGGGATTATCAGCATGTTTGTTCTTGCGTGCATTTGTTCACTGGTGTGGTCACTACTTCTCCAAACCCTATGATATCTCCCACTCAACTGTCATAGTCGGACCTTAATTTGCAGTAATCTTGATCAACTTTTGAGCAATTTTCTTCCAAATAATCGTCATGCTATGAAGTCACTTTACAGTTCAGCTGGGTGGCAAAATATTTTTTAGATTATGTGAACAAAGTAAACCTGTAAATGTAAACTATGCACACGGTTCGACTAGTTTCTTAATTAGACACAAAGGCCAGATCTCCATCCCCAAACTAGAACAGTAGGGCCGATTTCAGAGAGACATTCAGCAGGTGGAGCATCGAGTGCAGAAGATCGATCTAACTTTATAATCTGGTTCTTTTAAAAGGGATAGTTGAGGTGTTTTGAAGTGGGGTTTGATGAGGTACTTATCCATAGTCGGCGTATTACCTACAGTAGCAGACAGGAGTACCAGCACGAGAGCAAAGCAATGTGCTGCTGTGGACGGGGGCAACAAGTTAGATCGCTCTCTTCAAATTCACCAGACTCTATTGAAAAAAAACAGTAATTTTTCCTTGCAGAACACGGGGGTTGCTGGTCTACCGCTGCCTCGATCGGTTAGTTTGTTTGTGTTATTGTGTGACTTTGGTTAGTTCAGTTTCAGCAAAGTGACACATAAACACAAACAAACTAACTGATCGATGCAGCAGATGACCAGTAACTCCTTTGTTCTGTGAGGTAAAATTACAGATTTTATCAATGGAGTCTGGTGGCTTTGAAGAGAGCATAGATGGATACAATGGGAGTGTGCCAACCCCACTTCAAAACACCCAAACTATCCCTTTAACTACTACAATAACATGCAGGAACGGCTGCATGTGATGGATTTTCCTTCCCTGCCACTGCACACAGTAATTACCTCAGATCAGCACTTTAAAAGTGGCCTTAAACTCCCGTAGATCTACAGAGGATATGCTGAAAAACAGAGGATCAAATGATTCTGTAAGATTGGCATTTAGTTTTTTCCAAATTATTATTCTCCTAAAAGTATTATTATAATCTAATAAATAAATATGAAAGATCATCTGCAGCTTCGATGTTAAAATCAAACTTAATTTATGGCGAGAAACGTTGGAGAAGTGATATCTTCCCTGGAGGTAGTCATCCTAAAATCACTTGAAAACCTTCAACGCTACGTTTTCATATCCTGTCATAACCATTAAATAGTTTGGATTATATTTAACCACAAACGTCTCAGAAAAAAGCCGCGGTGATGCACCTCTTGCTGCAGCAGGTTCCACTCGCTGTCGCTGACGAGTCTGTAGCCCGACGGCGGTAAGAAGGCGGTGTCGGGTGCTTGGGAGATGCTGGACAGCAGCGACGCCGTCTCCTCCTGCTCGGGCGTCATGGCCTTGATGGCCTTCTCCTGATCTTTAGTCAGCAGGAAGTGGCTCCCCGTCAGCTTCATGGAGCTGATGGACAAAGTTTCGCCAAAACTACTGTCCGTCACGCCGCAGTCGGCGCCCACCAAGGGCCCAAAGTCCGACTCGTCCAAGTGGCTGGCCGACTTGGCCTTGTGGTTGTGGCCGCCGAGTCCCTGCTGGACGGACAGCGAGGAGCCGAGGCTGTCTGTCGACTGGACTCTCCGCAGGTTTTCCTTGTAGGGGTCGACGCCGGCCACCACATCGGTGTCTAAAGAGTGCATCGAGCCGTGGGCGCTGTGGTTGGCGTGAGGCTGAAAGAGACGGAGACAATAAGAAAAATCTGTAAATGAGGAGTTTCTATAACATTTCTTAGTTTTTTTTCTCTTAATTTGGTAACTTTAATCTTAGAAAATATCCACTATTTTTTCTTGTAGATTTATGACTTTATAATCTTGGAAATTCCAAATTTTTTCTCTGAATATTACCTTCTTCCCCGGGTCTGTAATTATTTATTTTTTACCTACAATGACCCTAATACGCGGTCATATACTATTCTATTATTAGATTATTATTTTTACTCATGCATTCATGTAAACCCAGGATTTTACTGTTGTAGTTGGAACTCATTTTGAACTATTAACTAATAATTATCTTCATTATGGATTAATTTGATGATTATTTTCTCCAAATGGAAATGGCATCACAATTACCCAGAGCCTAAAGTAACACCTCCATACCTACAATTATTAATATTATTAAAAGAAAGGCAGCAAATCTTCACATTCGAGAAGCTGGAACCATGAAATGATTTTGTCATGATGACTATCAAAATAGTTTTATGAGCTCTTCACATGTTGTGTGTGCAAAAACCTTAATTTTTTAAGTAAATAAAGATAATTGTAGTGACATGAAATGTATAATATTGTCCTCTGAGATGTAGTAGAAGTAGAAAGTGGCATGAAAAGAAAAGACTCAAGTAAAGTACCTCAAATTTGTACTTAAGTACAGTACTTGAGTAAATGTACTTAGTTACTTTCCACCACTGTTGTAAACTTTATATGAAGACGAAATACCATTAAATCATTAAAGTGGCAATCTCGAAGATTTTTAATTTAATTAAATGTCTGTTAAATCACTATCTTTCGCTGCAGGAGGTGACACGATGGTGACTGAGCCTATGGCCCGCTGATGAAAGTATTGCATTATTAATTATTTGCAGTATTACAAACTAGGTGTCTGTTTAAAGTTTTTCTCTATTATATACACAGAAAAAAAAGGAACTATGCACACAACTCTGAAAACTTGATACTCACGTATCAACAAAAAGATTAAGGATTGCCACTTCAAGGTAGAGTTGAGTCACAAAAATATACATTTCACATAATCACAGGTTTGTAGCGTCACTTCATGGCTGCTAGAAACACACGAGGACAAAAGTGAAGGTGCCGTGTTGCCTGTTTGCAGCTCACGTTACTCTAAAGGGAATATAATATATGACGTAAGACGATAATGGCTCCGCTCTGTTCTCTCTGAGGGACGTATCGCGTTACGTGATGCTCGTACCTCCTCAACGCTCAGCCCGAGATAATAATCCTCCAGAGGCTCGGTGTTGTCTCCCATATCCTCCTCCTGCAGCTCCTTCACTTGGATCAGCCTCTCCTTCTCGTCCTCCTCCTTCGAAGGAGAGAAAAAGATTTTAACCAATAATAGTAAAAAATCTAATATACAATACAACAGCTCAGCCATAAATTCTGCCTTTATAAAGACAATAATATTTTCCTCAACACTGTCAGAGATGTTTAATTTAACTATATTTTTATTATTGAGGTTGTAATTTGCAATGTATGGAGGACGGAACCTGCCAAAATAAAAAATAAATGAATAAATAAATAAATGTCATTAAATACAGCAAAAAATAATACTAAAAAATAAATGTAGCCATTAATTAATTGATAAAATATGACATAAATTGATATTTCTGTTTTGTGTCTGTATTTATTAATCTTTGTATTAATTCCCTAATTTATTTACTCTTCTGTTTAATTTTCCCTTTTGTTTATTTATGTTTATAAAAAAAATAAAAATAAAATAGAAAAATAAATAAAAAAATAAATACATAAAAAATAAATGCAAAAAATAAATAAATAAATAAATAAATAAATAAATAAATAAATAAATAAATAAATAAATAAATAAATAAATTAATTAATTAATTAATTAATTAATTAATTAATTAATTAATTAATTAATTAATTAAAAAAAATGGCAGAGTGAATAGTTTTTTGACCGCAGAGAAAATGTTTGTTTTGAAAGGTTAAACACTGAGAAATATGGTTTAAAACATGATTTTTCATTAAACAAAAACATCTCATGAATTTTGGAATTTCTTACATCTATTTCATTTCAATAAACCTTTTGTTTATGGACATTTCAAACAACTGAGTGACTGGAATTAATGGATCACGTGAGTCGGAAACAACCCTACGCAGCCACCACTTGAGTCTACAGAGACAATAACCGGTCTGTGTGTGTGTACCTGGTCTTTCTTCTTCATCTCCTCCACCTGGCGGAGCTGCTCTGAGGACAGCACGCTCTCTATCCTCTGCATGTCCCTCATGAGGAGACGCTGGGACTCGAGGAACTGGTCGTTGGCTCTCTGCCACGTGTGCTTCAGCTGGTTGTGCTGCTGCCGCTCCAACTCCAGCTTGTGACAGACTGAAACACCAAACAGCAGCAAGAGAGAGGAAAAACTTAACTTAGAGCTTAGACGGCGGTCGGCGTGCCCCCAGTTTGGAGAAACAGAGAGACAAAATTATACCTAACGAGGTCACAAGACTAAAACACTGGGAACCACTAGTTTAATCTTACACAATGCATTGTATTTTATTTTATAAACTTATATTGTTTTATGTAAAATCTTAATCTGAAAAGTAACTACAACTGTCAGAATAATGTAGTGGAGTAGAAGTAGCATTATATGAGAAATACTCAAGTAAAGTACCATAAAATTGTATTTAAGTACAGTACCACCACTGCTTATAGAAAGGTTGTGTGCCAGATTCTGACACATACAGTCAGTCATATTTCACAGTGACTTTTAATAAAGAAAATATATTAATAATGTAAATAACTCACTGATCTTCATCACTAATGAGGGATCTTAGGTCTGTTTCTCTCTAATCAGCTCCGTCTCTCTGAAGTCTTCCCCTCTCATCAACCTGTGCAGCCGTAACATTTCCTCTACTCATCAAAAGGACGTTCGTTAAAAATAAACATAACTACGTACCTTCGTGGAGCTCTTTCCGAAGTTTCTCTGCGTCTTCCTGCAGGACCGACTTCTGAGTGTTCAACACAGCGACGTACATCTCCAGGTCCGTACGGCACGACTTCTCAGCCTCAAGGACGTGATTGAGCTCCTTGACCTGGAAAAGAATATTAAATATTTGCTTTCAAGCTTAAAATGTCTTCTAGAAACTTCTCTATCAGGAGTTACTGTAACATTAGTATTTGGAGATAAGTCCAATATTCACTCTCCTTTTTAATTCTGCTTTCCTCTCCATCAACTCCTGAGGGAAATATTCGACTCTTTAGCTGCTAAATGCTCCCCTTTCTTCACCAGCTAGTTGCTAACTGTGTCTGTCTGCTGTTATGCGTTGCTGTGCAGGTGGCGTACGATGTTTTCAATGGAGCATTTTTCTCTGAAAACAGCTGCGGCAGATGAGAGAGATGAGCGTGAACCAAAACAGTAACGTTGTGGGCCGTAAAACTAAAACTATGAGCTGAAGAGGAACTGCAGAGTCTTTGGATTTATCACTAGAAGTGACCCATGTCACATTACACACAGCAGCCACTTGATCTATGGCTGCAATTAATGATTATTTTCATTATCGATTAATCTGCCGATTATTTTCTCGAGTAACTGATTATACGTTTGATCGATAAAATGTCAGAAAATAAAGAAAAATGTCCATCCCAGTCTCTCAAAGTTCTCTACGGTGATGTCTTTAAGTGTCTTGTTTTGTCCAAAACCCAAAAGATATTCACTTAAATATGATATATAACAGAGAAAGGCAGGAAACTCCATATTTGAGAGGCTCCGTGAGTAACTCCGAGAGTAACTCCCGTGTTCTGTGAGGTAAAATTAATGTTCTTGTGAATGAAGTCTGGTGGCTCTGAAGAGAGCATAGATAACGGCGAGGTAAAGTGGTGAAAATATTCTAAATATAGCGAACACTTAAACTGATATTGATTTCTTTTAGTCGGCTAAAATACGTTTTTTTGCTGCTCCCATCCACACCTCGCCATCAGACAGCCCTTTTTGACGGGGAACTGAAGCCGTTTTATCGCTGTCTTCAAAGCCACCAAACTAAATTCATAAAAACAGTATTTTACCTCGCAGAACGCAGGAGTACACATACAACCCCACTTCAAAAAAAACGGAACAAAAACCCTTACAGTTATTTCCAGACGTGCTATCGTTCACATTATTCATAACTTTATTAATTAGCTCGCTTTGGTAACCTACGTCACTGCTTTTTGCAGCAGTCGTGTGTCCTCAGTCCATCTGTACACTCATAGTACACTCATCAAAATATGGTTAACACTGCACTCACTGCTTCGTAACCGACAAGCCGAAACCACACAAAAACACTTTTATCTCTGAGAACTGTCAATGCAAACATTCAACAGACACTTTTCACACCTACAACTGTATCACACCAAAGTTAGGTGCAGCATAACTTTTTCTTTTTTCGTGCTAAATAAATGGCAACTTTTATAAATGTACAACTCATAAAAACACTGTTAATAAATAGGCGTTTTACTTGTAACACATTGAACCACTTCCAATTATATTTACTTAGAAAACACCAGCTGCCTTGCTGGGTTAACATCATCTTCATCGATTTACTGCTGACTAACCTTCGAGGCCTCCAGCTCCTTCACCCGGTCCCCGGCTGTCGTCAGCTTGGCTTTCAGGGATGCGATCTCGTGCTCCAAGGGCATCACCACTGAGCGCAGCTTCTCTGCATCCTCCTGGGCCTTTAAAGGGGTTTTTACACTCCCTCATTAAACATGTAAACATGTGTACAGCTACACAACAAGTTACTATTTATGATTGTTACAGAAACTGAATTTTAGTCTGTAAACGTTCTCCATTCAAATAAAAAGAGATTTGTTCTGGTCTTTAAGTAAAGGTATTATTCAATCAAAAGAAAATTAAACTTAAAGAGTAACTTAACACCAGGCTGAAAAGCAGTAGTTTATCTCTCTTCTTTTCACTTCCTGTAAAACTTCTACTTCCCACAGTAAGACAAAAAAAAACAACGCCTACTTTTTTCATTTCGTCCTCCAGGTTCTCCTCCTCCCGACCCTCGGTGAGGCGCCGTCTCAGCTCTCCCAGTTCCCTCTCCACTGCCTCCCGGTACTGGTTCCACTGAGCTCGCTCCTGCTCCAGACGCTGGTGGAACTGGACTTCGTACTCGCACACAGTTTCTGATCGGACGACAGAGAGGAAGGCATACAATGAAACAGAATATACATATTATATATATTTAGCCAAGGGGGAAACCCCATTAATCTGTTATGTTACACTAGTTCAAATTAAGCTCATTATTTTTTGATCTCTTTTATTTCAAGACATTTTCTAGTTTTTCTTGAATATTCCCTTATGACAGGCATGTAGACACTTGCAGTATATCACCTATGGAGGAAAGAAATTAGTTATATTTTGAATGACCCACCCCGTTTCTTTTGCATCTACATGCATGTCAAAGCTTCTTTACTTCTGTTGTGGTACAGCTCGCCGTTGACAGGTGTTTTATTATTTTCTCCTTTTTTTTGAGTCTCCTATTAACACTGGCACTGCTAAATGTAATTAATAACATTATCGGATTGAAACAAGCACTTCACGACAAGTTTGTGCAGTTACAAGAATTTGGTGAAAGCGACTTGGAGCAAACCTCATGTTGGCATCCTCCTGACACTCTTTGCAAAATTACTTTTTAATTTTGATGGTTCTTCCAATATTTTACAGCTGTGTCGCTGCCCTTTTCTTCCCAAACTTCAGCCATTTCTCTGCTCTCTTCATGCCATGTGAAATAAAATGTCTTGAGCCATCACAAATCGCTCTCTCTTTTGATGAAAGTCCGGGCATTGAGTCAAATTTCCACAGCATAATTACACTATTTGCTGCATTTAAGAGCACCATGTTCTTTGTGAAATGATGCCATATGATTAGGAGTAGAGGTCAAACGTTTCACTTCTCAGTTTTTTACCTTTCATGATGGCCTGCAGCGAGGCCACCTCCTCCTGCCACTGGCCACGGACCTGGTCGATGGCTTCCTGCTTGGTGTTTTCCGACACGGTTGCGACCTCTTGGATGGTCTCCATCTCGCTGCGGGTATGAGACAGCTGGGCCTGGACGGATCTCAGCTCAACCTGGGCGCCCTCCAGCACCTTGTTCTGCCTCTGCAGCTCCTCTGGGGGGGGACGAGGTGGATAAAAGGTGACATGAATGATGGAGGCAAATGTGCGAGAACAGAAAGAGAACAACTCGTCATTACATCAATGACGGTTATGGGATCCTTACCTTCCTTGGACACGTAGAGCTCTTTGAACTTGGCTCTCTTCTGGTTGAACTCGGCCTCCAGCTGCTGCTTGAGTTTGATGAACTCGGCCCTCTCCTGCTCCAGAGCCGCCACTCGCTGCTGGAGCACCTCTGGATGATGGAGAGGAAAACAAAATAACAAACAAGGCTGTGATTAATCATCTGTTGATTACATAAATATAAACCTACAAATTAAAGACAAGAATGCACAAATTCAACTTTCATTCCCTTCAGCTGCAATATATTTATAAGTAAAGACAATAAGCAATCAAATACCAATAAAAAAAATAAAATTCAGTAGCAAGAAAATAATCTTCTGCGTTATTTGTCTTCTATGATTAGAAACTGGAAATATTTTTGGGTATTAGATGATTTTTTTGGACAAAACAAGAAGATTTGAAGATGTAAGCTGAGAAATTGTGACGGCCATTTTTCACAACTCTGACATTTTATAAACCAAAATATAATCGAGAAAATAATGAATTGATAATGAACAAAACATTCTTCCATACTCTTGTGATTTTAGACTGCAGTCTTTATTTCGGGACACAATATCATCTATAATTATCAATGCAGTATCAGGTTACTTATTAGTCTTCCCCAACAAATACTCCAAAGTCTAAACTGATGAACAAAAGTCTTCCAAACTGGCTCCAAGTCAAAAGGCATCTATTGCGGCTTTATCTTATTTATCTCCGTTCTTATTCAAAACCAGCGGAGCGAGGACAGAGAGGCGATGATACCATCAAATACAGACAGACGAATGGAAACATTTACTAGCAGCAGCAGCAGCAGCAGCAGCAGAGCGCTCAGCACAACTCTCCACCACGATCATGTGACGGCTGAACCGACTCTAAAGCAGAAATTCCATCACCACATTTAAGCTCAACACACATTCACATGGTTTCTTGGTGAATTTATACAGACAGCATGTTAAGCTCTTTTGCACTTTAACTCGAAACACACAGGGAAACTTACTTAGCTTTCTACGGTTATAAAATAACGGCTACCCAAACAAGCTTTTGTCACACGCTCTGTCTCGGTATGAAAAACTCATTCATTCAGTTTAGGAATGCACAAAGATCACATGAATGTAAACAAAGTCAGTAATTATTAACCAACAAACAATCAATTTACCTAAGACGCAAATATGGATGAAGCTCAATCTCACTCCACTTTCCAGCAGTGACACTCGCGAACTCCGACCAAACGGTCAAACTAGGCAGCGCTGATCAAATATGAATCAATATTCTGTTACTGTAATGCCAATTTCTCTCCTCAGATGTTTTCAGAATCATCTTGTAGTTACTGTTTAGCTGTAAAATGAGAAAGTTTGTGACGCGGCCGCCATTGTAAAATCTGTTGAAGGAAGCCAAGTTCTGGTCACATGACCGGAGCACAGCCAATAGGAACGCTCTCTCTCTCTGAAATGACCTGTGATTGATCTAAATCTGCCGTCACGGGCTAGATTTTTCTAAAGCCTGAAAACAGAGCCATGAGGAGGAGCAGAAGTCTAGTTTTCTCTCAGAACACTTGAATTACAATATGCTGAAAGGTTATTATGGAATTTTTTTCCAAATTATGCCAAAACATTGTTGCATACTGCCACTTTAAGACATCCCACAATTATGCTCAATGCATAATTTGTCACCAAAACTTCCACACCTGCTTATATCAACTATATTCATGCGTGCAAATTGTAGCAAGTGACTAACCAGAAATTGTTATCTGGTAGGTTGTGACAGTTCTACAAAATAAAACCCTGCAAGATTATAATCTGCACATCTCACTTAAAGGGGACATATCCTGCTCATTTTCAGGTTCGAGTTTGTATTTTGGGTTTCTACTAGGACATGTTTACATGCTTTAATGTTCAAAAAACACATTATTTTTCTCATACTGTCTGTCTGAATATACCCGTATTCGCGCTCCGTTTGAAACACTCCGTTTTAGCGCATTTCAACGGAATTGCGTTGCTAGGAAACAGCTCGGGTCCATGTTTACATCCTGTCAGCTGATGCCATTCACATAACACTGCAACAGGAAATAAACTGGGAAAGATTTAGTATGTTTACGTTTAAAACTGTGAAATGGTCTAAATATTGTAGATTTGTGACATCACAAATGGACAGAAATCCAAACGGCTTGTTTCAAACGCACAGTTTCTGAATACGAGCTGTGTGTATTTCTCCATGGATTGAGTGTTTTGATGCTTTAACAGTATTTATATATCACTTAAACCTGCTTTATAATATAAAAGACATGAAAATCTCACTTTTTACAATATGGGACCTTTAAAGCTACAGCACAGATTCCCTGCAGGGACCCCAGGATGGACCCCGGACCCCTGTTTGAGAACCAGAGGGAGAGAAACCTCCAGCAGGATCATCCTCCTCCTGTATTATGGTCCAACCCCCTGAGTGTGTAGGCCACACACAGCCCCATTATAATGGACCCATATAATCCATATTAAAGACTGCCAAAAAATTGTTGCATACTGCCACTTTAAGACATCCCACAATTATGCTCACTGCATAATTTGTCACCTAAAACTTCCATACCTGCTTATATCAACTATATTCATGGGTGCAAATTGTAGCAAGTGACTAACCAGAAATTGTTATGTGGTAGGGTGTGACAGTTCTACAAAATAAAATCCTGCAAGATTATAATCTGCACATCTCACTTTAAAGCTGCAGCACCAGATTCCCTGCAGGGACCCCAGTTTGGACCCCGGACCCCTGTTTGAGAACCTCCAGCAGGATCATCCTCCTCCTGTATTATGGTCCAGTGTGTAGGCCATACACAGCCCCATTATAATGGACCAATATAATCCATATTAAAGACTGACAAGGCCATGCTAACAGAGGCTAATGCAGACCTTTACATCAAATTAGTCAGACCAGCTTTAGCTACCAGCTAACATTAGCTTGGTTATATTAGGGTGTAATATCACAGCTCCTATTCAAAGATATAAAGCTTTAGTAACTTTCAGCAAATTAGTTCCAAGTCCATAATAGTAAATACAACAGCTGCGTAGTGTTAACTGTCAGTATAAGGCAGTGACACGTCGCCCTGATGATGCTAACTAATGCTAATGTTGTCAGGGCTGCAGAGAGAGATGAAGGCCTCAGCTTCGGTTCTCCCAGCTCCTTTAAACTCTCACACCATTAAAACCCCACAAACAACAACACATTTACCGTCATGTTGGGCGGACGGAGGGGGTCCCGAGGCCTGCTCGGCCATGGCTTCCTGAGGGGGGGGGCTGTGAGGCAGTTACCGGGGCGGATAAGCGCCTAGGAGTGTCCAAGAAAACAGGCTAACATCACAACTGTTAAGCTGGCAAAGGGGAGGAAAGAGTGCGTGTTCCGGTTAAACTTTCAAAATAAAATCTATATACCTCATTTCTCGACGACGCCTGTTTGAGTCGTAGCGTTTACGAGTATATAAACAAATAGTCGAACACGTAATTAAACTTTAATAATCGTTATAGAGTCAATGCTAACGTTATATGTTTTTTTTCACGATTTACATTTTTCTACACTTTTATTTTGATGGCAAACTGTCTATTTTCTGTTTACTAAATGTAGCTAGCTTGCGTGATTCCGGTGTCACCTTTCACAATAAAGGGCACATTACATTTAATTTTCTTTCTGAGAAATAGAAACTATCAAGTTCCCCATTTCAAATTTAATTTCTCTCTTTTTGACACAGAAACAGTTCATAAAAATAACTTAAAAATCATTTATAATTCCTAAAGGTGGTTATATATAGTGATAAAACTTATGTAACATGATGCTAATTTAAGAGGAACTGAAAATATAAAGAGACTAGGAAATGGATGTAATGCTGTGCTCTGGCTCTGACATAATCTCTCACAAGACATTGACATCACTGGCTATTCTCAATGGGAAATACATGCATAAAGTAATGGTTTTGATATCTTTAACATCACAGAGACTGAGTGAGGAGTATCATCTCCCACAAAAACATCACACTTCAAGTCTTCACACAGATGTATAGCTACATCTGGTATGCTTGTGACACACACACACACACACACACACACACACACACACACACACACACATGCTGTAGTCACTGGAGCATGGCCGAGGGTGGGGAGGGGATAGTGCAGTCTCAGCCTTCAAGTTTCTTTGGCTAAAGTAAGTAAATTAGAAACTGTCATGCAAATAAATACAACACATGATGAGTGTCGTCATATCTCATCATCTGCTTTTGTCCTCCATTAACTGAGACCTTTTCCATCCAGTTTAACGCAGCCCTGAAGACATCGACTGTTCCCTGAAAAGGTGAGGCACTTTCTGAGTATGTGGAAAGAAGAAGTTGATGTGATAAAATAACATTTTGGCATTGAATGAATTCTAAAATCTAGGTCTATTATAAAATTATTCATGAAAAACATAATTGTATTATTTAAGAGAAGTTTAAAATGTAAAGATTGGGCCTACATTCAACTATAAAATTTGGTTCTGAAGAAAATAACTTTTATGTGCATCCATGTGTAAAAATACAAGAATATCCAGCGAGACGTAACTCAGAATCAGCAGTATTTGTCAGACTTGTTGGAAGTTGGCAGGAAGCTGGTGCACAGAGAGGATATGGGGATGGGCAGATAAACAGAAAAAGAACATTTATTTCATTCTGTCCAAATAGATAAGGGAACATTAATACGTCTTTATAGCTGACATAAACAGTTAAGTTGAAAACTGAGTTCATGTGAAGTACAGGCACAGATATAGCAATACAAAAGCTATCACAATTTTGGTAGATTTCTTCACAAGTAAAAAGTCCCTAGAGATTGTAAGTTGGATTCTCAGAACGCACAACATCAACACCAAAATAACCTTAAGACTTAGTCAACGCATGAAAAGGGGAAGTGGTGAATGGTCTTCTTTCCGATCCTCAGTTCTGTATACTGAAAAGCGACAACTCAGAGTGAAGGATCAGTCTTTGACAGCTTTAATGAGATTTTAATCTTCTTTTTTTGTGTCGAGCAGAGTGCCCATGGATCTTTTGCGCAAGTACCTCTGGTTATGGGTGATGATTGTAGTTATTTTTGCGTGTGGGATCATCATCCTCATCTTCATCTTCATCAACAAGTGCATATCAAGATCAGGTAGGTTGAACCTCTTCTCACACAGACAGCTACTGGATGTGTGTCAAAACGAAAATCTTTACTTCTTTTTCCTGTTCTGACACTTCTTCTTTTCCTCTTATTATAAGATAAATGCTGGTAATACAACCAAGTGGCAAAACATTATGTAATGAATGTTTGATATTTTTAAACCTGTGATTCACACCTCAGCATTTAGACCGTCATATAGGGAAATAAAATGTATAGAAAATCTTAAAGGTTAAATATGATGTGAAATAATTTGTCATGGGAGTGTGTTTTCTTGTGGGAAATTAGGAATCTCGACATAAATATTAATAAAATTCGGACCCCCATATACAGGATGGTATTTTATCTTACATAACTGTATACAGACAAAAAGTGCTCCAACATGTGTTTAACAGTGGTGGAAGAAGTATTCAGATCTTTTAAAGTACTAATACCACACTATGGAAATATTCCACTAAAGAAAAGTCCTGAATTCAAAACCTTACCTAAGTAAAAGGATGTAAATATTATCAGCAATAGTGCAAGTAAAATGTTCCCTGTCAGTGTTTTACTATTATATCTGATTTTTCTGGATTAATATTACTGCTGCATTACGTCACTAATTTCTTTAACGCATTAAGGCAACTTATAGTTAGGCTCAGTTTTAAAGCTAGAGTGAAGATATTTATATTTACATTGGCACCAACCATGTCATACTAGCTTGTCGAGAAGGAAGTTAAATCCAAACTCCAAATTTACGCTAAATTTTGGCGACGAAAAACTGTCATGGCCATTTTCAAAGGGGTCCCTTGACCTCTGACCTCAAGATATGTGAATTAATATTATTATTATTATTATTACATAGTTTACTTACTGTTACATCTCTCTATTTGATATGTTATATGCGATGATTAATAAAATAAATAAATCCATAAATAATGTAGAAAAATTGTCCCTGTGTGTGGTAGAAGTGGAGCTAATTTTAACTATTTTTTTGTATTAGTTTGATCTATGCATGCTGTTCATACATGTTTGTTTGTAAAATCTTAATATGTAAAGTAACTAAAGCAGTCAAAAATGTAGTGAAGTAAAAATATTTCCCTTGACTCTGAATTGGAACCCAAAGTCTGCTGTTTAGCGGATTGTTTAGGTCACTAATTTTATCTTTTATAATGTGTGTTTTTTTCTGGTTTTATTTTCCATCTTAATGTTTTAATATGATTTTATGTTAATTTTCATGTGAAGCACTCAGTGCGTTTAATGTCTTTATTGTTAAGCACTTTGAGCTCAGTTCTTGTATGAAAGATGCTATACAAATACAGTTTATTATTATTATTATTATTATTATGATTATGATTATGATTATTATTTTTAATTGTAGTATAAAGCGGCATAAAATAGAAATACTTGAGTAAATGTATTCGCCGCTAGATGAAGGGTGGCGTATCATCAGCCAATTTTCAATCTGACATGCTTATTAGGCCTTCATGTTCATAAGCAATTTCTAGTATAAGTTAAATTTACAGTAAAAATAAGTGAGCGGAAGACATTAGTTTCATTTTAAGTGTCGTTAACTACCTCTAACTAATATACTACCACGCATGAAAAGCCAGAGCAGGAAGAGAAACCAAACTCCGGCAGACTGCCGTTATAAGTGTGAAAGTATTACTCTGAGGGGTTCATTGCAAAGCAGAAGAAAAACTATTATAATTGTATGAATTGCTATTATTAGTGGTGCCCTCTGGATTTGATTAGCTTAGATGAAACTTTAATGATCCCTAAGGGGGAAGCTGGCTGCAGCAGCAGAGAGAGAGAGAGAGAGAGAGAGAGAGAGGGGCTCAGTGATGGTTTAGGATGTAGATAAACACAGAGCAAATAAAGAGAACAAAATATAACTGATAATCAGGAGTAAAAGCACAAAAGAGGATTATGAAAACATGAATACTGCATGGATATAAACAGATTTAATGTACAAATGTTTATTGTTAGGTTTTCTCATGATCATGTCCTACTTAAAGCTGAAAGTAAATATGGTCTGTTGTATTTATTTTTGTCCTCATTTTGCATCACCAAAATAAAAACCCTTTTCAGTTTTCATAATGCACAAAGATTTGACATCAACCTTTTAACATTTTATGAAAGACTTTTCTTTTTCCTGTTGCTTGAATTTAACTGCACGTTCTTTTTGTTTTTCCAAAGGAAAACACAGTATCTCTCAGCTTCACAGCAGATATTCCGACTTCACTGTCAAGTAATATATGAATACACACTCTCACATTTAATATTAAATACATTCGATCTTAGTGAACTGTAAAAAGGAACAGTTTCACATTTAAGGAGATACACTTATTCACTTTCTTGTCGAGAGTTAGATGAGAAGATTGATACCAAACTTCTGTAAGTGAATGGTATCAATCTTCTCATCTAATTCTCGGCAAGAAAACACATGAGCTTATTTCCCAAAATGTGAAACTGTTCCTTTAGGTCAGATTTTCCACACTGGACTACAAAAAATACATTTCTTCTTCTTGACTTCTCAGGAGCAACAAATACGAGGAGAGAAGCCCTAAAGCCAACACCCCACCTTTACCTCCACGGACACAGTTTCTCACAGCAGGCAAGACACAATACAAAATCCCTTCTTCCTCCTCTAAACCACAAACTACTCACTTCCAC
The DNA here is from genome assembly GCA_916701645.2 of Sebastolobus alascanus. NCBI lineage: Eukaryota > Metazoa > Chordata > Actinopteri > Perciformes > Sebastidae > Sebastolobus > Sebastolobus alascanus. Next base: position 2,923,268 of record CAKAOJ020000181.1, read on the forward strand.
CACATTATCACAAGAACTGAATACAAAACCTCTTCCCTTCTGCCATTTGACATTAACCAAGCATTTAAAGGGCAACAGAAAAAGAGAACTGTATTCGTGGTATCACATGAACTTGTCTTGACAAACCAAACAAACATCTGACCACTGATGACAGTAAAATTAGACATCATAAAGGGCAGTGAAAACCCCAGAAACTGGACTCAGATCCAAGAGAGAACCACGTATTTTAATCTAAACTGGAGTTTCTGAACCAAAGCTCATCCATTAATCATCAAATCAGACTGAGAGAGAAGTGTATGTTTACAGTTCAAATCACACCAAAAAATGATTTTGAGTTTTGTATAACAACATTTGACACTAATATTAGCATTTTAGCATTAGCGAGGTGTGAAAAACATAAAGAAAAGGCCAAACTTAACTCTAAACTTATCATCGCTAACATTAGTTAGGTAAAGTGCTTCTGTTTTTTTACGTTTTAAACAAACAAGATATAATGTTTTAATTAGTGAGCTATAGAGGCACTGATTGGTGGATTTTGTACTCTACGTACAGAGCATGCCCGACTACGAGTCGTCTTATCTCAAATTGTATTTCCCAAAATGTTGAACTATTCAACTCTAAAATATAGTAATAATTAACTCTTCTTTGATATGAAATTTGTTGTTTCAGAGGCCCAAAGCTATGAGAACCTGGCTGAGGACTACGAGCAGCCCGACGCTGACTATGAGCAGGACAAGGCCGACTGCAAGCAGGACAAGAATGACTACGAGCAGTCCGACGCCGACTATGAGCAGGACAAGGCCGACTACAAGCAGGACAAGAACGACTACGAGCAGGCCGACGCCGTCTTCGAGCAGGACAAGAATGACTACGAGCAGGCCGACGCCGTCTTCGAGCAGGACAAGAATGACTACGAGCAGGCCAACGCCGACTACGAGCAGGCCAACGCCGTCTATGAGCAGGACAAGACCGTCTACAAACAGGACACTCCCGACTATGTGCAGAACATCCCCGAGTACAAGCAGAACATGGCCGAGCCATCTGATTATGTGGAGGTGGAGGATGAGGAAGAGCTTCTCCCTCCTCCTCCTCCTCCTCTATCCACTGATCCAGATCCAGCAGAAGACAACATCTCCACGGAAGACTACGATGACATCGGAGGTGAAGACGGTGAAGAAGACTACGACGATGTGGGTTAAGACAAGAGAACAGGAGAGAGCTTATTCTAAAAAAGACACTTTCTTATCTGGATCCTGCTGAGCAGAGAGATCAGAACAACTTTACCTTACCACACATTTTCTTTTTGACCGTTAGTATTTTTTTTAAAATATTATTCATGAAAAAGAAAATAACAGAGGAAGTTATCTGTTTTGTATGTGTATTTTAAAGCACAAAGAACAGTACTGAAGAGGCAGAAATCTGCAGAAAGTATAAGTGGTGTTCAGACAACAGGGGCAGAAAGGTTTGATTCTACTTCTATAACTTAAACCAACATTGTTTACAGGCTACAAACTGTTTATTTAAAGTTGTTTAAGTGGACGTACTGAACAATCATCTAGCACTTATTTGACATATTTGTATTATTTGACAAACTCATCAAACAGTGATACAAATAAAATTGTACTTTTTATGTTTCTGATTTAAAACCTAATATTTTAATCTGTAAAATTTTAAAACGTATTTAAATGTTTGTTAAATACCATTTAAAGGAATAGTTTGATATTTTGAAAAATCTGCTTATTTGCTTTTGTGCCGAGAGTTATTTAAGAAGATTGATATTCATACTGTATGTGTGTGCTAAATATGAAGCTATAGAGATGGGAAGCGATTAGATTAGAGTTAAATGCTACATTTGTTATTTCAAACATTGTTATGTGAGTGAGCGTATACTGCAGGTTGCATTTGCATAAAATAAGCTTTGCTTTTGCATGTTCAGTTTCCTCTTGAGATTTCTTTCCAGCTCTATGCCACAAAGTGGCTCTGCTTTGAAAGGGAAGGTTGTAATTTAACATGTCATGACGACTTTGCACCATTCACTGTTTATTCACATAAATACACATCATAAGAAACTGTCCACTGTCCTCCCTAAAGTTTTTCTATTTCTTGTGAATTAACAATAAACTTGCACATTTAAAACCCTCTCCTGGGCACGAACCAATCCAAACAGTTTGCATTCACAGTGTTTGGTTCATACTGGCTCATTGTCATGACTTGAAGAGACTGAACCACCGTTAGTGAGATTTATTTCACCGGCTTTTCCTGCTGGGATAAAGGTCTACTGCTTTCTTTTCAAAAGTATCTTTCAAAACCAGAACACTATTTAAAACATGTCAGAGCTTAAAAACAACATCTTTAATATCCTTTATTTTACAATAACTAATATGTGCTCTCCCCTTGGGTGTAATTTGCCCCATATTTGTCTTTATATCTTATTCTTTCAGCTTCTCTCCCAGAAGATTGTTTTCATTTTCTTCTTAGCAGTTCTCCCGTTCACTTAACCCTTGTGAGTTTACGTATCAGAATTGTTTGTGCATTCAATATATTAAAGCTATTAAATTATGCAAAAGGTTATTGTTATGTCGGGTTATTGCACAGATCATAAGGGAAAAAAACAAGCCCCATCAGACTTTGGCCTGCACTGTACAGTAGTTAAGAAGAATTGGTTGTACCGACACAAAAATTAGGTAAAAATACCACCTCCTCCATACCTAAAGAGAGTTTAGAGGAGGGTTGTCTAGTCTGTCTAGTCGGTCAAGTCTGTCTAGTCTGTGACACATTTCTTATTTTCCACAATAAAGAACAAGCGCAGCTGAAACCAGAGTTTGTGCGTCTGACCACTGTTTGGTAACAACTGGAGCAAGAGTCAGCAAAAGTGGTGAAGTTGGTCTCCTGCTGCCAACCGTACAGTAAGAAAACCAAACATGAGTTCATTTCCTGACTGCTCTCAAGTACAAACGTGCTGTCAACGACGGTTACAGTCAAAGTTGGGAGACTTCTAATCACATGAGATCAGTGGTGGAGGAATTATTCAGAACATTTACTTTAGTATAAAGTACCAACAATTGTAAACATGTTCCATTACAAGTAAGTCACACATTCAAACTCTCACTTCAATAACGGTACAGAAGTCAGATGTGAAAGTATTCTTTCAGCAAAAGGTTAAATCAACTGATATTACAAATGTTGATAAATTATTAGTTAAGGGTTCTTATAAACCATCAAGCCTGCTGTTGTACATGTTAATGAGTTGTTTATAAATGTATTTTGTTCCATATTAAAGGGCTAAAACGACAAAGCAAGTATGATGCCGTAGGAGGATTTTTCCACAACGTGGCAACCCAAAAGTTATTACAACGTTTAGTAAATGGATCATTGTCATTAAGAAATGATTTATTAATGCCGATAAACCCTCACTCTCACTCATACACATCTGAAATGTGACAAGGGGCCCAACTAGACTTTTTTTTGTAAGGAGCCAAAAAGTTTGTTGTATTTTATAAACATATCCCGTTATCATTTTTTTATTTTTTTTTATCTTAATCTAAAAACCTAACTTAATTATCCTTACCTGTAGTTAACTAGTAACTACAACTGTCAAATAAATGTAGTGGATTAAAGAGTACAATACTTCCATTTGAAAATATAGTGGAGTATAAGTAGTATAACATGGAAATACTCAAGTACAAGTACCTCAAAGTTATACTTGAGTACAGTTCTTGAGCTACTTTCCACATCTGCATGAAATAAATTGGTGTTTCCTAAAGTTTTTGGGGGCTTTGAGCAAAAATGGTTCAATCATCCATCATCCATCCATCATTTTGATTTTCACACAGGCTGCCTTGGGGCCCCCTGGTGGCTGCAGGGCCTTTCTCAGCCTCTCAGTCAGTTTATACTCTATGCTGATGCTGATGCCTCAGGCCGGCCACGCTGAGTCCAAACATTAGATTGAAAACGATAATCACTTGGACTCCATTTATGAAAAAGTGCCCTAAACCAGAGGTTTTGGTGACCTGCATACATCTAATAATCCCTCACACACTGACCACATAATAATATCCTGCCTGTCATCAGTCAGCTTCACTTGACCCTGAGAAGTTTAATGGATATAAGTGGGTTTGGATGCCTCAGTTTAGGGTTTAAGGTGAAAGTCTTTGAGCTATTTGAGCACAAAACACATGAAAGTCATTGAAGTTAAATGGTGAACACAATTACAGATTATTTCTGCGCTCATAA